>VZTL01059167.1:113706-125254 GCA_013400535.1 Scopus umbretta
CGCCTGGGACGCCCCCGCGGCCCCTCAGCGGGGACCGCCCTGGGGAAGTAGCCCGAGGCCCACCCCGGGGCCCACGGGCAGCCGGCCGGCCGCAGGCCAGCACCCGCGTTTCACCCGCGGAGAGATTCCCTTTTCGGCCGGGCTGCGGCAAGGGGGCCGAGGGGCGGACGGGCCGCAGGTGTGCGGCGGGGCGCCGTGAGAGCCCGGCGGGGGCACCGGCAGGCGCCCAGGGGCCGGGCGGGCCAGACCCACCAGGGTGGAGGAAAAGCGGGGGAAAAAAACATGGCAGAAGAGCAAAGCCCCGGGTCCCGTCACAGCCAGACCAGAGGGCAAAACTGAGGGCGAACCCTTTGCCTGCGCCGTTTGTCAGGGCTCTGCTTAGCAGTTTCTTGCTGGCTGCGTGCTGATGTGCCCCCTAATTTTGCAGCCGAGCACCTCTTCTGTCAGACTCGGCTGCCTTCTCCTCGTGGCACGACGCCCGCTAGGTTTGGCCTTTCCCTTGCAATGAGGTTGAGGAGCAGGGGGCCGTAGGCTCCGTGTCTGCCACGCTCGCGTATACGGAGGCCGCAGGCACCTCCAAGAGGGAAGCCGCTGCCTCCCAGGTCTCCGAGCGCTGCCACCACCATGAGCATAGGGTATGCATGCAAAAACGGCCAAACTGGAAAGCTGGTTTTGATCCCGCAGCGATAATTTATTATTATTTATCATTTTACAGCACCCAGGAGCGTGAGAAGGGCTTTGCGGAAATCACATTAAAAACAGACCCTGAAGAGTTTAGAGCATTAGGCTCTGATCCTGCAAAGTCTTACGCACATGCTTCGCTTTAAGCCCCTGAAGTGGTCCCATTGACTGTAATGAGACTACTGGGTACCTAAAGCCATGCACATGCCTTCGGCTGTGCTCCTGCAAAGCGGTTCCCCGTCAGCAGCCCTTGCCTCAACGAAGAACCGCATTCAAGTCAACGCAACTTGGCACAGGATCTGCACACCCAGCTTCCAGGACAGATTTTCATGCTTGACCTGACACAAAAGTAACACTATAGGACACATCCAGAGCATAAGATAGCAGAGAGAGTTTTCCGAGTGTGTTGTTTCACTAGAGATTTTAACCCAAGCTAATCCCCTCTGTCATCAAGACCAACTCTTGTCCCTCACTTCCAGCTGCTTGTTGTTTTTCTACAGGCACTTAGGCAACTAATAAAAAAAAAGTAAAAAAAAAAAAAACCAAAAAAAAAACAGAAAAACACAGGAAAACCCAACAAACCAAAACCAAAATCACCCTGCCCATCTTTCCGGTGTGACTGAGCATAAAGTCACCCAAGGGCAAGTGTCAGCGAAAGGGAAGTGGTGGGAACACAATGACGAGGGCTGGGAAGACCCTTTCAAATGGCAATGCAGACTTCTATGAACTGGAGATTATCATGAATTTGCAGCCTGATATATGACGGAATGACTTATTTGGAGTAGACATTAATTCTTTGGGGATCCAACTCTAAATACATTCAAGAGTGAACACTAACTTTAAAAATTATATTTTTTTTTTTTTTTAAGGTGATGCTTTCAGAGGAAGGTGCCAGGCTGGACTGACACATTTTAATCCAGCTTTGCAATTATGAAAGGCATTACCAAAGAACAGGAGGGGTATTGCTGCCATTAGTGGCAGAACAGCGGATAAGGAAGTTCAGATGCTTTGTCAGAAGAACGACACAGTTCAGGAGTGGGCAGTGCAGTCCACCCGCTGAGGCACGGCCAGGAACTTTAGTCAACCTTAGAGCCTGTAACTCACCCTGCAGTCACAGGCCGAAGGGACCCTCTACACCCAGCAACCATCCCACCGCGTTTGTTGAGAATATGAGGCAAAACAGGGCAGGGCTGCCCTAAACTGCAAGAAAAGCAAAGCTGCACAACACTTGGCATTCCATGAAAATGTCTTTTCATTAAATGAGACAGCAGCCACGGAGGATCCTTCAGAATACAAACCCAGAACGGGAGGGTGTTTGAACTGGAATGTGGCTTTCTGTCCAAAGAGGAACACGGCACAGGATGCAGTTTGATTTTGCCTGAAAATGTGTGTAAGAGATGAAGCGTTTTGCATTTCTGTCATAACTGCTGGTAGCAGAACGTGGAGCAGTTTCTAAATATAAAGATACTGTTAATTTACCCATGTTGCAAATCTGTATATTTTTGTATAAAATCTGTAAATTTTTGTATAAAAATATTTTGCTTTTCCCTGTTGAAAGTAATATTTAACACAAGAGCTAACGAAAGATGCAAGAAAACAATGCTTGCTCACCTGTTTCTCTCATCAGTTTTCTTTCTGCATTTGAAGCATAGGTTTGCCTTACAGGCTCTATTTCTGTTGTGTATCTCTAATCAACAGGAGAGTGGCAAATAGACAAATACTGTTTCAAAGCATAGAACTGAGGGGTAGTGACAGGTTGGGAGCAGGACCTGCAGCTACTTTTAATATTTGCCTTTAATGGATTAGATTTCAAGTTTATCACGTTCCTCTGCTCAAGCTACCTACTGCTGCAGTGCAGCGAGGTCCGAAGTTGCCCGCAGCACCACTGTGCATCACTGGCAAAAGCAACCAAGAGCCAGCAGTGTTGTTTCTACATCTCAGAAGTCCTGCATTGCAGGGAGCTTGGACCAGGGGCTCCTCGTCAGATTAATGAGCAGTATTTCCACATCCGTAATTTCCTCCAGCCCCATATTACCATTACATTATGCGTTACCACATCATTTAAATAGCTCACAAAATAATATGTACCGTGAATTTCAACATAATGGTCACTCTCACTGGCTGTGAAAGCAGCATTAGCTGTCCGTGCAAGCTATGTTTCTTGTGGTTTGCTCCACCAGCCAGGCTGCCGAGTGGTGATCCTGCCCTGCTGAGCTTCTCCTTTCAGGAGCCCCAGGAACGCTGAGCTTAAGAATGGATCGGTAACCAACAAAAATCTCAGGAAATCCTGGACAAAGCCTCTCTGAAGAAAGTATGACTTCTCTAAAAACAAGCAAGGCAAACCCAAAACTTGTAATCGCACTGTGTTTGAGAACTTCAGGGAACACAGCAAGCCCCAGTCTAAATTAGGGCAGTCCCTCACATCTGGCCCAAACCTGAGTGCAACACATGGATTCACTCTAATTGGTGATAGAATCTATCATGGAAACAACTATACAACTTCACTATTTCATTTGCGTAAAGAGCAGAGTGCATTATTATAAAGAACATACAACCGAGGCGAGCCCCGGCACTGGTGCATCAACGGTGCATTCTGCACATTTTCCAGCTTCCAGTAGGTCTAGTCCCCAGACCAGACCAGACCAATGGTGCCCGCCTCTTCTTGCCAGGGTACTGTAGACTACGACAAACGCTCCAGGCACCTGAAGAAATGACCTTCGCTGACCAAACCACTCATTCAGCCCGTGTACTGTCTTGGAGGGGTGCAAAACAATTTAATAACTACGATGACCCATATGCAGCCCTAATATGTAGGTGGCACTGCCCGGAATGAAAAGAACCACTTTGTCAAGTTTAGGAGCTGCACAAGCAGAAGATGATACCAGAGATCTGTAAGGGCTCATGTGATAAATTGGTGTCCAGATAAGTATGCCCTATATTTGCAGTCTGTTTTGGGGGGTTTTTTTTTAAGCGCAATTTGTTGCTTTAAGCACTCGTCAGTGAGGTATCCTGAAGCTTACACAAAATCTATTTTCTCATTCCTTCCCAAAGTTTCTTCCTCCTGATTTCAGAAATCCATTTCAATAAGCAGAAATCCTGCTTAAGACATTGGTTATAACCTCAACTTCTCTTCCTGCTCCCTTGGCAAGTCCCAAACCTGCCAATGGCTTTCAATTCTGATCTGGTCTTATTGCAGGATACGAAGAAGCATCCTGTGATCAGTGTTGTATGGAGCATACAGAAGGGATTTTATAAGGGTCTGTCTGCACTAAATGTTTAATGCATAGCTGATGCAAGTTGTAGTGACCACACAGTCTCATTCCGTGTCGTCCGAGCTGTGTGTTCCTGTGTACCGAGCGCTGAGATACTCTTCTCACGTGCTTGCCTCTTCCCTAACCAGCTCAGATTTTCTTAATTTAAAGGTTAGTGCTGCACCAGGACACTCGTGTCTTGCTTTGTTACAGAAATGTTTGCCTTAGCTCATAGATAGCACTGCCTTTAAAAAGCTGTGAACTTTATGCTCTGCTGATTTTGGAAGGTGTAGAAAACCTACAACTTAAAATGGAGCAGTTTGTTCTTATTAGACAGCCCACTGCCCCAGCTTTAGTCAAATACCCTCTGCCCTGCAAATACTTGATCTTTATACCTCACAGCCAGATAAGCCTGACTTGTGTTTGTCCATAAAGGCAACGATGATTATTTTTTATTGATACTGCTTCTTTGGAAGAACAAACAAACTCTGTTTCCCGAAACAACAGTGTGTTGCCCATAGCAAAGGCTTTTAGACTGTAAGTGACAACTTATCAAGGCTGGGATCAATACCAGTTGCAAATCCGCCTCTCACTTAAATGAGTTTGAGGTTTCAGGCTATACCTAATGAATCTTTTATGTTGATTTCCTGTGCAGGAGGGAGTTCTTCCCTGTGCTCTTGCTAGCGGAAAAAGTGGATTAGCATACCGAAAACTTCAGCTATTCTACTTTGTCCAAATACCTACACTTCAACTATTACACATTATTCTAGTGAATATTTCTACCCTTGGAGCTGCTAATGAGATGCACACCCAGTTTGCCATCCAGATTCACATACGGTATGAATACATGCATCTTTCACACAGTTCTGCGCCTACATACCCAAAAACACAGCTGCCACGCTCCTTCAGTACCGGGTTTGCCAGTCAAGTGTGTTGTTGCGTTTACCAGCAGTAGTGCCAGTACTGCGAGTGTTGAAAGTTGCATCCTTTCTTAAATAATTTAATTCAAATACAGGTCCCTCCAGCTTTTTGGAGGAATGCTCTCAAAATCTTCGTAGAGTGGAACTTAACGACCTATGAAACTTGTGTGTACAATACAAACACCAATGGTAAAATCAACTCCCACGAAGCAAATGCACCCAAACACCAGACACACATCGCATCTACAGGGAACAAGAGTCTCTGCAATTCTTTCTACATTGTAAGTTAACGTTACAACCAATACGTCAGGAAAATAAATAAATAAAAAAAAAATTAAAAAAAAGGAGTAGCCTCAATTATGCTGAAGAGGTACACAGAAAGATATTCATTGGTTAAATTGCCCATTTCATTTAAGGTTACATCTTTGCAAAATTAAATCATTAGCGAGGACATCAACTGCATTCTGCTGGCACAAGCCAAATGAGACACTTTACAAATGCAAGCTCCATTTTCAATGCATCAAAAATAACCTGAATCCGTACAGAAAACACTAATCACACTAAAGTACACATAAATGTTGATCTGCAACATGACTAGTAGAGTTGCTGTTTTCATTTCGTACTGAATTCTTAGATTATATTTAGCTTTAAGGCAGCGTGGAAAAAGGATTTTATCCAACCTTGGGGAGGGGGGGGAGAGGGGAAGAAAATAAAAGTCAATCCGTTCTCATACCTGAATTTTTTATGAAATTGTAATCAGAAAATCTGTGAGTACAACATTCAAGCCAGAAAGCACACAAATGGGTTCATGAGCTATACACACAGTCCAAATGGCATATAAAACTTCACTGACTCAAGTACAGCACTCAAAATGTAATGACTTACAAGCGAGTTATCTTTTAATAATTGAAATAAAACCGCATAGATAGATCAATTCACCTCTGACTTTGATGTCCTATGTATTTATAAAGAAATGCTTAAATCTGTAGCGTAAGTAGAAAAAGGATGTCAGCCTATTGTGAATTAAAAGGAGGCCTGGTTGTTTGAGACAAGAAGAGAGAGCCTATAGCAACACAAAGTAAAATTATACTCAAAAAAACCCAAAACAAAACCTGGAGTCTTTCTGAGTCACATCACAGTGGTTCAAACAAACAGTGCTCTTCTACATAGGAAATTAAGAGCTTATATCAGTACTTTCATCAAGTGTGTGTTAGTCTTTAATAATTTAACTGGCTAGCGGCCATTAAGAGTGAGACAGCTGCTGCTGCATGAGTTGAATGGCCTTCAGTTTGAAGTGCATACTCTGTCTAAAGAGAAGTATGAAGAAGGCCAGCTACATTATTTGTGTAAATGTTCCGTACTGAATGAGATACCAGCACTCTATATCCCAGAAAATTCTCTTTGGCACCCTACCTCTCATCAGGGATGAGATTCCTGTGAGCGTATATTCATTAAGAAAGCTGCCAGAGCATAAACATGTCTTTTCAGAAAGACAGAATTACATTGGAAAGACTAAACCTAGTTCAAAATCTGGTTTCGATTTCAGCCCTGAACTCTTAGCTTTAATATTTAGCTGAACATTTAAAAGTCTGAATTCACATTTGCTTATTTTAACACTGCTCACCTTCTTTTTTATAAAGGTGTTCCGTTTCCTCTACTTTAGCCTTACAGCATTTTTATACTGGTTTTAAAATTTTAGACTACCTGAGGTGACTGTAATTAGATACATCACAAAATAATGGTGACATTGAATATATGGTCTCTCACAGTTCTTCACATATTGAAGCAAAGCAAAGCAAAGCTACCCATTTTTTAAACTAGAAAATCTTTACATACAGTCTTGTTCTATTATAATACTACCTGTACTGATTTGCTAAGATGATGGATACCTTATAGACACAAGACACTGTTACAGTTCATTTTTCTTCCTGGTGTGCCAGATAAGTGAAAATGTGGTTTGGTGTGAGGAGGGGATTGGTGTTTGGGTTTTTTGGTTGGTTGGTTTTGGTTGGTTTTTTTTTTTAATAATGTTATGTATTCAGTACTGAGATAGAAATGTACCACTTAGCTGATGCTACTGATTTGCTTCAGAATAATTTCCATTATGTATTCTATTTAACTGAAAAACTTTTACAAAGACCATTTATTCCATGCAGACATTAGCTCTACCAGCTGCAGACCGGGTTGCATTTTTTGCTTAACAATGGCAGACAGCTGAATGCTCTGACTTGCACAGAATACACTCAGCGTAAAGTCTCATCCCAATTAAGTTAAAATCATCCAAGAGCACTGCAGTTGCTAACAGCAATTTAGCACTGCTGTCATAAAACATACATTCAGTTACACTATTTCAAAAACCTTTCCATGGTAGAGAAGGCGTGAAAAAATCCTCCTGAAAAGGATTGCTACTGCTGTGGCTGCCAGGCACCAGCCCTTTTAAACACAAGACTAAGTACGGTGGAACAAGCCTACAATCGTATCTGCTCAAATTCTGTAACTGATTTACTTGTTATCCCATACAAAGTTCAGGATAATCTCCCAGATATCTGACCAAATCTTTAATATCCCCACAAATTCCCCCCCTGCCCCCTGTAACATCACAGTAAGAATTTATAGCTTTTTCATTTGAGTAACTGCTCACACACCCCAGAGAAGGCAAAGCCAACCTGACCCCCGCTCACTTTTCTGTGGGCCTGTACATTTTATCACACACGGGAGAGGAAGACTCTGAACGCTTCCCTCAAAGGGCACAACACAGACAGCAATTTCTACACAAATGCCCGACAAAACCAAGGGGTATTCTGGAACGGTAGTAAGTATCAAACATCAGTTGCTACGTCTCCACAGAGATTTCTGCTGGCAGCAAGTACAGACCTGTATTAAAAAAGGCACAGAGCAACAGTAAACGTACCTATGTTGAAGCACGCTTCCATGTTATTGAGGTCAGCATCGTATTTTAAAGTGTGTATTTTTAAATCGAATGCAGTCATGCTCTTCACAACATGGCAGCAAACCTGCCCCTTACGTTCTAACAACCTCCCAATTTCCTCTTCCACATTGCCGCAAAGCTCCCTAGCAGCTTACTCATTAACAGTACCTAATACCACCAGAGCTTGCAGATATAAAGAGCATTTTCAACTTTTTTACCTAAGCGGAACAGCACCAAGAAATCACCCGTTGTCTTAGAACTGGTGATATAAATATTAGCCCTGTTTCGGACACGTTTCTGCCGCTTTCTCACTGGCTTAGAGGTGCCCCCAATACAGCAACAAGACTATACAGCTGTTGTCCCAAAAGCCCTCCTCTCCTCCCCTGGCCTCTTTCAGCCCTGGAAAGGACTGTAAGCAGTGAAGTAACAACACAGCTGAAGAAACTCTGCTTCAGATGGTATTTGCAACCTCAGCACTGTTCACATAAAATTAAAAGAGTCCAGAAGCACGTGGGCCGTCATTTCAGGTGTACCATCTGGAGGCATTTGTCACCATCTTACTGTCCCAAACGCTGGGCATGGCTAGAAAAGCAAGAGCATCTCAACTACTCAATAGGTAAAGTGATATCCACAACTACCCATTTAAGCACATACTATGCTTTTGCATGACAGTTACAACTGCAGGCCTTCCTTACACCTTTTATCCTTTCTCAGACAAAGTCCATGGCCAGAAATGCAGTCAGCCAAGAGAACTGCTTCAGGTCTGCCCAGAGCCATTCTACCACTGAGTCCGCTTAGCGCTACAGCAGCTTCTAGTGGGATTCCAATTTCTGTCTCATCCATCCTAATTATTAGAGCCTCTGCAACAAATTTCAAATATATTAACCATATCAATGTTTTGTAGAATAACAGTGTAATCCAGATGTTGCTTCCAGAGGAATACAGGAATACTTTATGCACCGCGATAGCCTTCGTGCACTTGATAGATGCCGTAAGAAAATGTTATCTTTCAATGTAACGCAATACAGGTGGGGAAAATGGTGACCCAAGCAAAGGCTCATGTAACATGATTTTTCTCCCTTTATTCTTACTGGAAAATTCTATGGTGTGTGGTACAGCATGGTCTGTCAGCAGACGTGCTTGAAAGGCCTGTTCAGTCTTCAGCAAAGCCTCCCCGATTCATCCCGTACTTCTCGTACAGATCACAGTTCTCTCAAAACTTAATTGTGGACTAGCTGCTACTTCAGTGTGCAGGCTGAGGCCATTGCTGTAGGCCTGCCCAGCTCAGGAAGGCGACTTTCCCCTCTAAAATGGCCAAATGATACTAGCTTAGGACTCTCTCATTTAGTGAATTACTACATTTGGCCAGTCTTTAATCATACTGGGCACAAAAAGGAGTTCCTAAGGCCACAGAATACATCAAATGTTATCAACAGGACCAAATATACTTTGAACTCCTGGGAGAAAATCCTAACAGTATTTTGGTATCTAAACATTCCCATTCTTCCCACTAAAAATATTTTTAGATGTCAAAATGCAGATAGTGCTAGTGAAAAACCAGCAACATTTGTTGACATTCTTAACATAGTGTCATATTTTATCTTGTAACAACAAAAACTCATCAGAAATATTTTGTTAAATATGTATTTGCTACAGTAGCTGTCAGATACACACACTGACCTTTATATTAAATTTTGGTATTTAAAATAGACCTGACTTCTGTCATTCACACAAGTTTCTGTTTTGAACATCCATGAGCTTGTTGCTGCAACTTTATAAAAAGGGAAGGGTATTTAGTCAAGTAGGAGTGCTGCAAAACCAAGCAGCTTGTTTGTTTGGTGTTTGTTTGTTTGTTTTTTTTTCCTAGCCTTCATGTATTTGGAAGGCAAGTTATCAACGTGAACAGATTCAGTTACTGTTATCACAGCAACAGCAATATATACCAATGCTTAAGCAATGTATACAACTGTGGTCTTTTTAAAGAGTGAAGTCTCAGCGCTAACTTGACTGGGAGCAAGATTTCACAGCAGTCCTGCCAGCATTCAGCAAAGTCTAGTGGCTTGCCAGTATGTCCAAACCTGTGTCTTTAGCCAAGTACAAGAAATCAGGAGTATAACAGCTTGTGTATGTCTGTTCTACTCTCCCAGAATCTTCTTTGTATTATGATTTTAATTTTGCCAACACCTAATAACAACAACAACAAAAAGTAAATTTAGATGCAGGGAAAGCAGATTCTAGGTTCAGGTTCTCTTAGGATAATGACAACTCAGGATTGATACATATGAAAAAATGAATATGTAACTACTTTCAAAGATGAGTTGTTAGAACTAAACTAGTGAACTAGTCCAACCTTATAAAAACTGGACTAGTGATAAAGTCAAGTGACAAAGCAGGAGGTCATTTTTAAGTGAAATTAGTATCTAAAGAAGTCAGCAGAGAGGCATGCCTCATACAAAAACAAACAAGGTAGTATCACATGATGACATGTCTAGACATCCCTTTTGCAACTGCTACAAAAAGATGTTTGCAAGACCCAAATCAATGGCTTCACTAAGAGCAATAAAACACTCAAAACCACCTCAGAGTTGAAAACCCTGAACCTTTCAAAGTTATTCTGGAATTTTAGTATTTACTGTGCTGAACAGCTGACTTGAATTTTTACAGTATTCAATTCAGATTGCAGGAGGCATTTAAATGTAGATGATTTTACAATAGTGAAATCTACTTGAATCAGAACATTTTGGTTCGTTTACAACCATTATTCATATTAAAATAATTTTTGATGCATAACAGAATTTTTTCAAGGTCATTTCCTTGCAGAAGTCGATAATGGAGAAAAACTGCCTCCCACGCCAGCCAGACTCTCACTTGGTCATCCCAATACTTGTGAGACTTGTGCCTGGAAGAGTTAAGGCTGCGCAGGCCAATGACAACTGTAATCACATGAACCGTATCCAAGAGCCAATTTCTGACACAACTCTCTAATATTTTAAGTAAAAACTAATAAATAAAAGCTCTAAGTTAAAATAGCTAGAATCCTACAAACACGCTCCCATCTTTGATAAGAATCAGAGGTACAATGAACCTTTAGAGCATAATTCTTTAATGTAGTTTCTTGTGGAGTCTGAGAGGTAAATCACTCAGAAGCGTAGCTGTATTTCAAGAAAAAAGTTAGACCGTATTGAGCTATATTACAGTCTTGATTTCAATTACAGAGCACAATTTCATATCCCGATGTAAAATGTTTCTGTGTTACAGAAATCTGATTCCTGCTCCAAACTGAACACCATCACATATCCTGAAAAGGAACAAATAATAAACATTGTAAGTGATATAGAAGGTACTGACAAAATTAAAATCCATTCTCCCTACCCCCAAATTCCCAAGGTTTTCAATCTTTGGAAAGTTACAGTTCAAATTTTAGCTGGAAAAGGCTTTTTTTAAATAAATGCTTTGCCAATCTGTCATTCATATGGAGTATTTACATTTGCAAAATAAAGCCCCTGATTTTCAAATTGCCACTATTAATTCACATTTCACATGAATGACAAGTAGGAACATGATCCAACTCCTGTATAAAATATAGAGTATCTCACACAGTATTCACAGGCAAGAACAGGCTTCCTGAAGTTTTTCTATTCTGTAGTATAATATTTACTTGGTGTAGGATAATAGGTTGCTAACAAATTAATTTGTTCTCCCTTTCTCTTTATCTATTAGCTAAACTTGTTTTCATTTTTCAAACAAAGACATTAAACTTGGTATTT
>VZTL01059170.1:0-18044 GCA_013400535.1 Scopus umbretta
GCTGCTAGGGAGATCTTTAGGTTGACGGACTCAAGCCCTAACTGCATGTGGAAAGTCATTTCCAAAGGGCATGCATGCTTCTTTCAGCCATGGAGACTAGCCCAACCTTTCCTTGGCCAGGTCCCAGAGAAAGAGTGGGTATGAAGTCTCTCCCAGAAATAACCCACAGGAAGCCTGATAGGGAGGATGTTCTTATAATAAATCCCAAATCATTCAGTCCCTGCTCAGAAAACCAGCAGCACTTTCCGAGCACGGAATTGGACTAAGCCGTGGAAGCTCCTGTTGTATTTTCTGCCAAGAGAGAACGAGCAGTGTCATGGGAGTGGCAGGGATCCACTGCTGAGGAAGTCAGAGATAGCAGGGAGGGAGCTGTCAGAGGGTCACAGGGAAGCTGAGCAAACTGAGCCTGTCGAGTGGTTGTCTGGAAGAGTTATGGCTGCATCAGCAGCATAATAGGTTTTCCTGAACCTTAAATGCTTCTATTTGAAGGATAAGAGGTGATACGGGGCAGCTGTTTTACTTTGAACCAATTCTGTATTCAAATGAAGCAATGCTGCATGTGTCAGATAAAAGATGATTTATCTTACGTGTCTCCATCACTGTCAGATAAAACGCAGTTTGAGAGGGTTTGGAAGAAATCTGCGTTTTGGACATACTGAGACAAATCCATCAATGGGAAAAGTGTTTAATTGTAGTAAGTTAAATAGTATTCCTCTCCTAGTGTGATGGAAATTATCCTACCCACCACGTTTCTGCTTCCGTTTACTAATAGCATATAGGTACTTGTAAACTATGATAAGTATTATGTTTTATTTATACATTTCAAACGATTTCTGTATGTGTGGAAGTATTTTGCAGTATACCTCTGAACAGTCAAATGCTTGTAGGTAGCCAAATAGGTAGCTAGATGTAGACCTACTTATTATGCCTTTGATAATAATACCAGCTTTGCCACAGAAGGAAATGTTGTCGGGCAGGTAACGCCGTATGTTTCACCGAATGCCCTTAAATGCATATAACGTTGCTTTCTGTGGCTTTCATTTTAGTACTGTTCCACTGATCAGGCTGCTGCAGGCACAGATGCAGAACATGTACAACAGTTCTATAATCTTCTGACTGCCTCCATTGACATAACTAGAGGCTGGGCAGAAAAAATCCCAGGATTTACTGACCTCCCAAAAGAAGATCAGACATTACTCATAGAATCAGCTTTTTTGGAGCTGTTTGTACTAAGACTCTCCATCAGGTAACTATTTATTTCATTTCCTCTTAAGCTGATGTGAAAAATCATCCATCTAAATACTTTTAAGGAATAATATGGCGCTATCTTTGAACACTGTCAATTGTACCAGAAAACCCACAAAACATCAGCAATGTCTGAATCCACAGGATATGGTGTTTAATTTGTTTTATGCTGGAGAAAAAAACAAGAAAGTGATTTAAAAAGAGAGCATAGGTCTCCTGATGTGCTTCATTTTATTTGATATACCCCATCCTCTTCTTCCATAGTAATCGAAATTGATCCTCAGGTACTATTTGAGCAAATTTGCTTCATACTCATCAGCATAAACTATGGAAAAGCACCTTCAGTGTGAAAGCTTTTTCCTTTTCCCCCTTCTTTCGAGCACGCACATCTTTGTCATCTGTTTTTGAAAGGGATGAAGAAGCTTTAAAATCTTGTTCAGATTGTTTTTCTTCTTAATATCAAGGCATTTAAGAGGTGCTATTTGTCAGTCTGGCACTAGTTAAGACACTTTACCAAAACCACTTTCAGGGACTGGGGAAATTCCAAACTAGTGATTTGAATTATGCCCTTGTTTCTTTAGGTTGAAAACGACCTTTGCATGTGGTTTTTAACACGGTTATTGGCAATAGGGAGGGGAGGGAGGGGAGGCTGTAATATCTCTCTTACAGACAGGTTTTCACACAGAAGAGTTTATGGTGTTATGTGTATTGTGGTGCATTATTGCATGTATTTTCCACTGTTTTTTCCTTATCAATTTTTACGATACAAAAAATGCAGATGAGGCTAAGTAAATGCTGAGAATTGCAGAATCTCTTCTTGCTCCAGTTTTTATTAGTTTTGTGTTTCAAAATGCACTCACTTAGTATTCCTTTGGTTCAAACATACAGTATTTAATGTAAAATGTCTTCTCTGTTTATGCCTTTGGGCAGGACCAAAATCTTAACTAATTAGACAGTCTACACCACATGCTACAGCTAACCTCAGGCTTATAACTCTACCAAGTAAGCAATCATAGAAGCTTGTTTGTTGTACTTTGGCCCCAAGGGAGAAACATATTGTCAAACGTGAATGCCCACATATGTCTCAGGATAATATGCCTTGGATTTTAAATGACAGCCACTTCAATACTGGTTATGCATTTTGCTGTAAAGTAGAAAATGCACTTCTAATTTTTTCAATTATTTTTATTTGAGGTCTGATACTGCTGAGGATAAGTTTGTATTCTGCAATGGACTTGTGCTTCATAGACTACAGTGCCTTCGTGGATTTGGGGAGTGGCTCGACTCTATTAAAGACTTTTCCTTAAACTTAAAGAGCCTTAACCTTGATATCCCAGCCTTAGCAAGTTTATCAGCTCTAACTATGATTACAGGTAAGTGCTCCTCTGTTAATAGAAAGCTTCAGACTCTAGTGCTTTGCTTTAATGTAGATTCAAGCAATTTCAGTTAACTTAGCTACATTCAGGGTAAAGTGAGTATGATTTTTAAGCATTGTAATGACTGTACTGAAATTGTGGACTAATACTAAGCCATAGGATCCCCCTGTTAAAATGTAATCTAACTCCCTATTTCTTCATGGTTTCATTGTTTTGTTGGAATAGTCTCTAAAAAGCAAACTGCTTCTAAGCAAATTGTGTACAATATTGTCCTACAAAAACATTCAAAATACTTGCTGAATTCACACAAATGCCTAATTAAATGACCAGAGCTAGGTCTTCTCTGTAGGAGTACTAATACTAGGGTAGCTCGAGAGCTAGACACCATGCAGCTAGTACAACTATCTCAGCAAGATAGCTAGACCAGAAAGAGTGCTTCATGAGGGCAGGCAGGCTGCTTTTGGCAGCCAAGTTACTGTAGGTATTCCATGCACTGCTTTTTTGCAAGAGAAGATTAGGGAATAATAAGAAAAACATCCTCTTCTGCAGTTGTACAAAAGATTTTGGGTGTGCATGTGACCATATCACCCCTTCTGCCTGCTGGGGCGAACAGCAGGAACTAATGTCAGAATCTGCCAAATCTGGCCAGTAAGTACAAAACGGGGGGAGCATAACTTTATAAAAGTGTAGTTTTCTCATTCCTGAAACAACAGAGCCCCTTGAAATACACCCTGCATTCCTTGGGCTTCTTGCAATTGAAAGAGGCACAGCTGATGGAAGCAGTAAGTGTTGGGAGTAAGGGCGTCTGACAACCGTACAGCAGAAGTCAGAGCAGCAGTCATCTCTACTGAGAGCTTCACACTCATTTCAGAAAGGCTGGTAGTATAAAGGTGGAGCTGTGTCATCAGTGTGAGACAGGGCTTCAGTGTGCCTTGAGCTGGATCTTCTCAGGGATGCTATAAGCTCCGCTGGGATGGATATTGATTTCCTCCTGCATTTCAGGCATCCCCCAGTTTGCAGGCGGTGGCCTCAACAATATCAGCTGCAGACTTCATTTTACCTAGGATGAGACGATGCTAGGGCAACACCGAGACAAAACGCTCAATGGCAGATGTAAAAACTACAAATTGGCCAATTCCTGCTGACATTTGTGGGGACAAGATTTTGGCTTCAGAGGTTGGATGGTACACTTCCTTCCTGCCTTTGGGTGAAGGTTTAGTGTATACATGTTCCTGCATTAACTCTCTGCTTCTTAAGAAAAGTATTTTCAGGTTTTTAATTAATTTCTGCTCATTTTTTTCAGTAGTTGGAAAGGTTACATTAAGGTCCAGATTCTAGTTTCTTTGATAAAACGCTGAAGTCCAGAATAACTCATTGATAAGTTGCTTTGTTCTGTATGAAACATTTTCAAAATGAGTGATACGTTAAAGTGCGAAAGAACCTTCCCACTTGTTTTTTTACTCCTATATATAAACGTCCACTGACGTGTTCATGCACTCTTACACGTATGTGTTTTAAAAATATATATGTGTATGTATATATATACACACCTATATACACATAGAATGTATATATGTATGTGTATACATTTAGATATTTATAAACCAAGGACAGGTGCTATCTCTCTCTCAATGTTTACATACAGGCGCATATGTTCACATATATATAGCATATATAATTGATTTAGGTTATTTACTATATATTAAATATGTCTTTTTCAGATAGACACATGTAGCTTGTTCTTGATTATCCTCCTGGAGACTGAGAGGATGCAGGTCGATGAACAGGACCCCCAGCAAGCTGTCTAAGTGAATGTAGAAAAGCTGTTGTATAGGAAGAAAAGTTTTTCTCCTTGCAAACCCATGCCCTGTTTTAACTTACCAATTCTTTGTTCAGTTAGACGCTGTTTGCTTGCCCTGACGTAAGAGTCAAAGTTATCCAGTGGCTGGCTCAGGTCACCCTAAGATATTTCATAGAAATAGCTTTTAATTGATAATGCCCCGTATTTCTTCCTTTAATTGATAACAACCCTTTCAGGAGTTGGCTATATTGTGCTGGTCTTCCCAAAGTTTCTAAACAAATGGAAGTAACTGTTCCCTTTAAAAGGAGAGCATTTCTGTCCATAAAAGCTTTAAGTTTTTCTGTATTTGCGAAGCTTTTCTTGATTTTCTCACCTATATGAGATGGTGCTTAAAATTAATGTAGTTTTCTGCTTTTTCTTGTATTTTATGAGGCCAGTATATCTCTGCCGATTTGCTCTTAAGGACAGAATATATTTCCATGCCTAAATTCTAAATTAGACCAAAGCTCCTGTTCCTAGTGATTTGTGTTCACAGGTTTCAGATCTCCAAGGGCAGCTAGCTAACTTAGGGACTCAGTCAGAATTTTGGTCACCTGTAAATGGATGGTATCGTATAATGATGAATGATATTTAAAAAAAAAATGAAAGAGGAAATCAGGTAGTTATGACTATGAGAGCACTACAGAACAAAATGCTGGTGGGCAGGGCTCTTCTGAGAGTTTCTCAGTGATAGTATATTGAAATTTTATGTTAAGGAAAGCCTTGAGATTCACCTCTGGTGTTGCATGCCATGAGAAATGGCTTCTTGTCTTCTCCCTGCAGTTTGAGTGTGACAAGCCATGTGCTGGTATTCAGCTAGTCCCACCAAAAGAGAAAAAAATGGTCAATTTTGGAAATCTGAAATCTGTTGAACATTTTTAAGCATTGTTTTGAGGCTTGGCTTAGATTTAGGTGGGTGTTTTAGTTGCCATTCTTTATTCTGGCGAAGGTACTCTTGCCACCTGTAACGGACTGTTCGAGGCAATGGGTAGTTAGCAAACCCTGGTTCAAGCCCTTTTTGTGAGTCAGAGCAAGACAGAGTGACCTTTTCCAGGAACAGAGGACATCCAACTATTGAGTATCACTGTCTTTTGTGCTGAGGCCATTTGACATATTTCACGAGCTGCGGCATGGCTGTTGTGTATGATGACTTGGGGACAAGCTGGTGCTCAGAGGGACACCCAAAGCTCAGTTTCTGGTTTGATTCCAACAGGAAGAGAATCTGACCATGAACCTCCGATATCCCAGATGGATATCCATGTCATTGGGCTGCAAGATAGGAAGGAGCAGGAAAGCTCTGTTTTGTGAATCTAGTTGTTTGCTTTTATTAGCAACACTGCAAAACCGAAATACTGGCTTGAACAAAATTTTCTTCATTATTACACAAATTGCTTCAGTTCTTATTTTGCATTAGTCAACTTTTCATGACTTTATGGTTCAACCAAAAAAAAGGAAAAAACAACAACCCAGTGCTGTATAATAGTCATAGCTTGTTTTAATACTGTATAGCATCTTAAGTAGCACCAAATTCAAGAATTGTCTCTCCGGGTAAAGAAAAATGCTCCTGGGAATAATGACCTGTTTGTTCTTCTTGATTTCATGAGTGCTCTCCATAGCCCAAACAAAGATGTGCTCTTAGAAAACAAACCCTCTTGTATAGTAGTCATTGGCAGTATTGCTGAAGGAGAAAATGAAGAGAACTCGCTACTCTGTTTCGCATGTCCTCTCTTTTCTGCAAGAGTGATAGGGGGAACTGACATCTCTCTCCCAGTGAAGGAAGAGGGAATCAATGTAAAAATTAGTGTTGGAGGCTAAAAGACATTCCACTGTTCCCAGTGTCCCAAGATACTGAAGGCTGTTCTCTCACTTTGGGATCTTAAATTGCCTCCCCAGTAACAGCCGCAGTAGTTCCAGTGCCCTTTAACTAACCCTGCTGACTTGTTTGGACCTGCAAAGCTCCATGTCCTCTCTCAACCACAGCTGCCAGTCACAGTATAGGGTGCATGGTTATACGCACACATGACCATTTGTTCTGTTCAGTAATTTTGAAGAGAACGACAGGAGACCTAGTGAGTATCACAATACTTGCTAATTCGCTGCTTGCTTTGAGTAAAACTAAAGGTATGCACAACAGAAAATAAACAGGAAAATATTTTGTACTATTTGGCATTGTATAATCCATTAGAAATTCTATATATTTGTGCTTTTTCTGTTTATTTTATGTTTCCTGGGAATTTGCAGTATGTTGCTGAGAAGGAAAAGCATCGTGTCAGATTGCTGCTGAATTTTCAAGTCCTTTCAGATAGGACATCAGCTTGAAAGAGCACCCAGGATGAAAGAAGTTACTTCTGGTTTATTGTGGGTGGCTTGCAAATAGTTACCTTAAAACGCTGCAATGCCAAAGCACATCTTTTTTAATTTAAGGCGCTCCTTTAGGATCTTCCTCTCTCTGTCTCTCTTCTCTTTTTTTACTTCCTTCAGTTGGTTAAGAAGGGCTGGAGACAACTTCCTCCAGACCAGATCAGCGGCACTCTGAGCATCAGCCAGAAGAAAGTAGTTAGGAAACAACACATGACACTCACCCCACATCCCCATGAAAGCAAGAAATGAGTTCTGTCTTGTTCTTTTTCTTTGGATCACTTATTCTGTTGGAACGTAGGATCTAATGAGCTAAAGAAGAGTGCCAACATGGAAAGAAAATGTTGGTCAGCGTGGGACAAGTTCTGTCCTTAGTTCCACATGGATGATTTCTATGAGTTTAGTGTGTTGCATGGATCACAAGTGTTCCTGCACAACCACTCCATGCTGGACTAGATACTGTTGATGATGAAGCTTTGCAGATATTAGCTCAGCATATTCTTGAAAATGCTTGCTTAGCTTCCCAAATGACCATTTATAATGCCCTGCTTTGCAGTTTTTCTAACAATGTCAAAATACAAAGGTTGAGACTCCAATGCAGATCATCTCAAGGGCACTCTAGTTTAGCCTCAAATTTCTGCCTGCTCTAAAACTGCTAGTGTTTTCTGTCTCTCTCTCTCTCTCATCGATTCTCTTTTCCTTTCTGCCTTTTTCTTTCTCTATCCACATCAAAATATTATTGTTTTGCCCACTTGACACTCTCAGTGGGATGCTGCTGAAAACAGAGCATTCTAGCCCTCATTCAGCCAAGCTCTTTCGGCATATGGGTTTTTTTTAAGTGTGTTACAGACCAGCCCAGAGCCACTGTATATATTTGGCTTATTCACACTCTTAGTGCTTTGTTAGACTGACGCCAGGACATTGAAGAATATTGTGACGTTTCAATTAATTATGAGTTTGTGTTTGTCTTCCTGCTGTTGGGCTTTCTGTTCCAGTTTATGAACACAATTTTTAGCACCATCGGTCATACCAGGAAATAGTAAGGAGCCTGGTCTAGCTACAAAGGGTCTGGCTGCTGCAGTTCCCTTCTGAACATGAACTTGTCCAACTTCCCTACAGAAGGGAGGCTCACCTACTCTTCAGCAGCAGATATCCTTCAGTCCTGTTGCCAGGATCCTCCAGAGTGGGTGCTTCGTGTGCTGGGTCTACACAGGAGCAGGTGGCAGACTGGAGGAGTGTAGGAGAGCCAGTTATAAAAAAAACCCCAAACCTCCAGATTGCATTGTCTGCCTTCCCCCCACCACTTTGCCGAGGGAAACACTGTCAGCATCAAAGTGAAGTACTCACTCCTCCTTCTCCCCTCCCACCCTTTTGCTGAGACAAGAACTCTTTCCTCCTACGGCAACCAGCAGTCTCTGTGTTACACGGTGGTTTTCTTAAAGGAGGGAGCAAACTCTGATGTCCTGTGTGGTCATTCAGCTGATCTGACTTGAGGTACCTTGCACAGCTGATGGAGAATACAGGGACCTCCAGAAGATGATTCATCCACCCAAAACAGTAATCATCTTCTAAAAATGCCCATCCTTCCACTGATGTTAGGAGGAGCTCAAGAAGTCTGCACTTCTAGCTTGGGCACCCTTGTGAAGTACCTGAGAGTTAGGCAGGATGGATATGGGCCAGACTGCAACAGGAAAGGAGACTCTTGTATCTGCTGAGTTGCAATCTTGCTGTGCACGAGACAAGCAGAAACCTGTAGACAACTGAGCCTGACATTTGTCTGAATTATAGAAGGGGAAGAGGATTGTGAAGGGGGAAGAGAAAATCAGATAACTGTATTGAAACCGAGACAATCAAGAGGCCAATTTTAAGTCTGCAGCGTAAATCTGTTGCATTTCTGATTGGACTGACACCTCAGAATGAATTAAGGCTAAAACTGACCTACTCTGACACAGAGCGCAGAGCTCAAGGGTCTTTGAGATACTCTAGGTTTTTGAAATACTTGTGCTCTTTGAGAGGTGTTTCTCATAAAGGTAGCGCTCAGTCTGCCTAGTCCTGGCATAATCTACCCCACGTCAGAGATTAGGGAAAGAAGGTCTGGCACAGCTGGGGACGGGTTTTCCTGCTCTTTTGCTTTCTTCCGATCAAGTTTTTGCTGATCAGCATAATTATAGCACAGAAGCACGTTGAGATTCCTGGGAAAAGAAGAAAGGTGTAAAAAAACTTGCTGCGTTCAGTTTGCCAGGATGAGCTGCTAAGTTTGCAGAGCTTTAGAGGCAAGACTTCCGATGAATCATTTTGACAGGCTTATGGAGAGCATCTTTGCCATAAATCACCATTTTTCTTGCAAAAATCAATGATATCCTAAAACACAAGGCTGAGAAATCCTATATTCACTTTACCCAGTGCCTTTTTAATTGTCATTATAAGAAAGTCTGAATACAATAATATTTACACACCTCCTCAATCAGTTAGAGAAAATCTATTGGTTTTGACTAGCTGTCCTTCTTGGGATAAATCTTGGCCTTATCATTCCCGTGTGGATAAGAACATCCTGTGGAAGACAGCAAACGATTAGAGGCAATCAGCTTCAGTGCCAGTGCACGTACTTACCACAGGTGCCTCATGCTGCTCCCTTTAGGTCGAGTGAGAAAGACTGTGGGTCTGTCTTTGCCCAAATGAGACTGGTCATGTGGAAAAGGCAAGAACATGTGTTTCCTGCTATTTGAACCCTAACTATTACATTTAAATCTTTGAGTAAATTAGACCCAGGACTTCTCAGGTCTACCTAAGACATGAGTTGTTTTTTACACTAGTTTGTTCCCCAGAAACTAGTTGGATGCTAACACCAGAGACTGTGATGGCAGTGCCAGGGCATGCAGGGCCCTTTACTAGTGGAAGGGCTTCCACAAGGATGGCTTTGACTTCCTATGGATCCACAAGGCATGCCTTAGGGCTTGGAGACTGAAAACCCCTTCTTCCAGTGAGGTGGTTCCAGTCACGAGGAATTACCTTTGAGAGATTTGCAAGTAGCAAAGGCCATTGCATGGCAATTCATGCAGGAGAGGACAGCCTGGTTTATGGCAGACTGCTTTAATATTGTAGCACCAGAGAGCGGCTTAAGGATGGAGTGTGCCTTAATTCTGAATTTTCATGGTTTTGTAATTTAAACTAAGGCTACTAATATTATAATCCTTGCATGTATTGTGTTTTGCATCAGTATGTTTCATGGCTAGCCACCAAAGACACAATTTGTTCATGAAACCTTCTGCACTTGTCAGCATGAGACAAAGACTGTTTAGTTCTGGCTGGAAACGTTAACAACATTGCTGTGTGCTCCAGAGCTGGAGATAATTTTCCATACTCTGCAGCAAGGTACACATCTGCTGAGGCGTTGGTTTAAAAATGCGCTCTGCTAATCTGCAGTCAGGTTTTGGATCCAATCTAGCATTTCAGCTCCCTAGATCTATAAAGGTATTTTCACTTACACAGACAGGAAACAAGCTCAACACAGATTAAAAGATGGGAACTCTTCAAAGACCGCAAGATTAATTTAGTGTCCTGCAGATTCTCTCAGTAGGCTAGTGGTAAAAAAAAAAACCTACAGCTTTTCAAATCTGTATAAAATATTTATCCGCCAAGATTTTTAATGGCAGAATCTGCCTAAGTATTTACTCTCAGTGACCTGTATAGTTAAGGCTTACATAATTACACTATACACCATTTACTGGAAAGGCTTTAAATATTCATTGACTCCTCGTGTTTTAATGTAAACAAGGCACTTAGAATACCTAGGGTTTTTAATTTCTGCAAGGTGAAAAAGATGTCTGAAGCAGATGTTACTCCTTGGTTGAGTGTTGCTCTGAAGCAACAGGGCAGATTGATGGTACTTAAATGATAGAGCACAGTAGCTTCTGGCCAGAGATGTACACGTCTGCACATCTCTGATTCTGCTCCCAAACCAGTGTTCTTCAGGAGCTAGCTCTGCCTAAGTAAATAAAGTTGAAAAAAGTGTAAAATGCGTGAATATCAGTGGAAAATCAGGCCTTTACACTTCTGACTGCCTTCATTGAATCCCCTCTGTTTTATTGGTTTGTGAAGAACACCTAGCCAAAACAGGCGGTAAGGGGAGGCAGCAAGGAGTTTATATATACACATGCCCGGGCAAGGCACCACTGCGCCTTGCACAGACATCGCTCCTGCTTCTGGAAGTCAAGAAAACTGGACTCGTTTCACTGTTCGTTAGGGGACGGACAGAGAAATTATCTACTGCCTGCTCCTCCTGGAGTAGAGGAACAGGACTTGGGGGCAATATATGTAACACGGCACGTGGCTGCCCGGGGGGGGGAGAGGGCCAGGGAAGGCAGACAACTTCAAATGCATCAGACATGAGAACTGCCAGAATTGCTCCTCGTCTGCTGCTGTCACTGTTTTTATACGTCTAGTCGGTTAAAATTACTTTAACCTGCATTTTCTTAGACTGTCCTATCCGGTATTATTCTATTTCATCTGTAAATGATTCTGACTTTGCTATTAAGCAAGTTCTTACTTACCTGTGAATTTCAAAGTCAAAGGCAAATCAAAGCATCACAAAATTATTTGTTCTGAAATGTTATAAGAATTTGTCCACAAATCTTCATAGCAAACAACACAAAATTATCCTTCCCCGTGTACCAGTAAAGAGCCTGCTTCTAATGAATCACAAATCTGATTCATTCTGCTTATGCTTAAAGAACTGTGGACGTGTTTAACATGGTTATAGCATTTTAAAAGGCTATTTGAAGGGGGACAATCTCCAGCTCCCCTTCCTTTTAGGAATGCTGAGGTTTTGGTGCTGGATAACACAGCTGCCTGCTCACTTTAGGCGTTGCTCACTGAAAGCAAAATAGTTAACTTCCAGGCTTCTTTTATCTTAGACCTTTTAAAGATGAATAAACTAAAAAGCAGTGGCCGATCAAAATAACAAAGGGTGGTAAGGTGCCTTTAGTTTCTTATAAGAGTGTCTGCAAATTCCTGGTGGAATTCTAGGCCCAGGGCTGATGGAGCTGGCTAAGGATATCGATCGCCACTTGAATTCACTGAATAAATAATGGTTGCCATAGTTATTGAGCATTCACAACTGGTGGGGAAGCACGGAAATCTCCAAAACACCTCCTGTGATAGTTTTGCTGGAAAATCACCCAATTAATTCTGTCTCATATCAGGAAAATTATGCGAGATACTGAGGATGTTTGGAGTCCTTGTACTAGAATTTCAATCATAATTGAGCATCTCTGCCACCTATTTTAGCAGCTAAAGGGAAAAGGGCACTCGCCATCTCTTATTTTGCGTGGCAGAAAGGTTAACTGACTGTGTATAACCCAAACTGTTCTGAGAAATCTTACACTTTTGAAGCATTTTTTGCTTTGAGTACCAGAGTACGGATTTGGGTTACACCGAAGAAAACGAGTTCTCTCGGGCTGTGGTAGGGATGCTGATGTGTTTTTTCTCTCGCTTTGCAGAACGACATGGATTAAAAGAACCAAAGAAAGTGGAAGAGCTATGCAACAAGATCACAAGCAGTTTGAAAGATCACTTAACTTTCAGTTGCCAAAACAAAGGACAACCGCTTGAGTCTGCAGAGCCGAAGGTACTGGGTGTTCTGGCTGACTTGCGTTCTCTCTGCACACTGGGACTGCAGCGCATCTTTTACCTGAAACTGGAAGATTTGGTGCCAGCCCCTTCCATTATCGACAGGCTGTTTCTGGACACCTTACCCTTCTGAGTCAAACCACCCTCCTGAAAGGCAAATGCCCACCAGAGCAGGCAAACGGATCGTGACTTACAGCTAACATTTCTGCCCTCACTTAACAGAAAAGCAGCTCCGAGTCTAAACTGAGGTCTTTTCTGGCGCTTTGTCCTTACAACCTGAGGCCTGAAACTTACTGGCTTACTGGTTTGGGGTTGTGTTCTTTGTTTTCTTTTGTGTGATTTGGGTTTTTTAAATGGCTAATATGGCACTTTTGGACAATGCTATCCCAGCAGCAGTAAAAGGTTAACATGACTGTTTTAAATCTGTTGTTTAACACCTCATGGTATATGAGGAATAAAATTGTAGAAGCTGTGTTTGAAAACAAGAACAGCAAATAGTTGTTTGCCAGGGTAGTATGTGTTTTGTGAGGATACCTTTAGCATACTTCCTGCATCAAGGGCACATACATCAGCACAATCTAAACGAAAATTCACTTTTTTAGCAAAGTACATTCGATTGAACATTTCATACAAATCAAATATAGCAAAATGACAATGGCTGTTAGCTCCCATGTTCAAGTGCAATTTTTTAAAGTGCTGTCTTACTAAGTCTCGTTTATTAACTAATTTATTTTACTATGAAAACAAACAGAAGAAATCAAGTGAGAAAATTACATGCACTAACTTACCTGACAGAGTTTTCCAAACTTGATTCCATGTAGCGCAACTTATTGACAAATGTATGTGGAAGACACAGGAGCAATTGTGGCTCAGTTGTTCCTTAGCTAAGGAAATCCGAGTAAGTAGTGACTGGAGCATACAGGGTCAGCATCAGGGATAGTTCAGTTTTAGACTTCTAACATAAGCGACTAGTTAGTAAACAGACAGAAGATGGTTTTCAAGAACAAGCAAGTCTTGTAAAATAGTATGAATGTAAGTGCTAGGAAGGATATAGTGGGCTGCGTTTAAACATTCCGTGTTCGTACTCCTTTTTGTATGTTTATACTGTTGATGCCATATTAATATGAAATAATTTGTTGCATAGTGTCTTTATTTGTATAAATGTTTGTATGCATGGTATATTGTAATGGCTTTGCCTGTATTTATTGCAATGACTGCCAGCTCATGGGAGCCCTGTTACACATGATAACTAAATGGGGTGTTCACACTGACTCAGATACACCAGTTGGAAAACTATATACATATATATAATGTGTATATATATATATGTATATACCTATATTTGTGTGCGTGTGTGTGCGTGCGCGCGTGTCTTTTTATTAACCATTTGTATATAAAATATCTGTCAAATCACAAGCAGAGTTATTTTACAGTTTATTTGCAGTGACTTCTAAGGCAGTACTGTTTAGCACTTTGATATTAAAATCTTGCTCATGTTTTGCTAAATTCAAATAATATTTAAAAAGTTTAGTTCTAAAAAACTTTATATGCACTGTATTAAGTCAAAATTTTGTTGGTCATTTTGCTAAGGAAATTTTTGAATGTCAACCTGATGTCACTGTATCTTTTGTTAGCTTTAAACATTCTAGCTTTTGTCTTTTTTTAAACTATGCTGTTTATATGGAAATTAAATTATACAATCAAACAGATGCCAAATGAATTGCCTAATTGCTGCAAAGGATAACCCAGATATCGAGTCACTGTATGGTTTTCAAATAGTAATCTGGTATTTTATCACTTACTATGTTTGGATGTGCTTTTATGAAAAAACTATTCTTATATCAAGATTTATAGTAGTGTCAATAGGGAAACAGACTTCTAATCACTATAGTTAATATTTCCGGTTTACCTGCAGATAATATTTGGAAAAGTATTGCTTTTTGTATTGACTTTTAAGCTTATGTGCAAACATAATAGCATAATTAAATATCAGAGAAGCTAATGTTTCTTGTAGGTTGCTGTAACAAGCCTGACCAGCAAGACAAATATATTTTGACTGAATTTGCTTTTGTATATACTAAATATATATATATACGTGTGTATATATATACACTCACACACATGTGCGCAAACAAAAACATACAGACACAAAATCCAAAAGTATGTTTACTTTTGTCTCCTTGTGTAAGACACAAGGTCCCTTGAGAAATGACTTTTATCTAGGGACAAATCCTGCCAGGTGCTGAGCACCAGCCAGATGAGGGCTTGCAGGTGCTTCTTGCGAGTAGGCCCTTACAAAGAATTTTCAGGCGAATCAGCATAGTGCAGTAAAATTGCTTTTTTGTTGAGCAAGGTTTATTTATTAAGTGGAATGTGAGTGGGAGGTAGCAGGTTCAGAGCCCCGTGTGAGATTTCACGTAGCCGGTGTCCTCCAGTCTTCCATAGATAGTCTTAACTGTGATACTCTCCCAAATCCCGTCATCTGTGGAATTGTCCTTCAAGTCAACTTCAATACACAGATTCATCCTAGAGTACAACCAGTGACAGGTCACAGTGGTAAAAGAAAGAGTTAACGCAGAATAAATTACTACCTTTCTTAGAGCTCTCTCAGTGTGAACATGCCTTTGTCTAGGCAGAATTCAGGAATATATCAGGTGTTAAGGGAGAGTGCCTTGCTTTTATTTCAGACAACAGTGTTTCAAGAGTTTCTTCACTCCGATAACCGCAGTAATTTTTTTCTTCTTTTTTCTTTGGATTTTTTTTTTTTTTTTTTTTTTTTGTGTNTTTTTTTTTTTTTTTGGGTTTTTTTTTTTTTTTTTTTTGTGGTGTTAACCTGTGGGTTGAAAGAAATGCTCTTGTACATATACAATGTAAATTAAAATTATTAAATTGAATAACATTTTTTTCAGAGGCCCCATGTGTGTTGAATAAGTATGCTTAATTCTGTTAAAATCTGATGTGAATTTTTTATCATTTATAAAACATTAAAAAAATTGTCTACTTGAGTCTTAAAAGTGGAAAAATTGGTGAAGCATGCTTAAGAACACTGGCAATTTAATGGCTAGTCTTTCGATTAAAATAGTTTTTATATAAATACTATAAGGCCTGCAGTATCTGGCTGTGCAATCTCAATTAGATATTGAGAGCTGGACCATGGTTGTCCCAGAGGTTGAACTACATATGCACCAGAGCAGAGAGACTACCTGCCCCTCACTGTACTTCTCCTCCATGCTAGGAAGGGATTGTAATTAACTCACAAATTATGACAGCCACAAGGGAGGGAGGGGATGGCTACAGGGCTCGTGGTCCCATATTGCACCTGTGTCTGGCTAGAAAGAGCTCTGATCCCATCATCTGCCCCTTTGTGTCAGTAAATGCTGGTAAGACATCGCTCCAGCAGGTACCTGCAGCATTTTCTTTAAAAGTGCATCCAGTTCCTTTCCTTATCGTGCCTTTGCTTTGTAAGAGGGATCACTTATCCCCTGCCAGAGAAAACTGTTTGGCTACAAATGCATCTTCTACAAATGCGGTTTTGAGAGGCATCTGCCACTATTCCGGGTATTGCCATAAGTACCGATGGCTCCGGCACACCTCCGCGAGAGCTGTTCTTCTGCAGGAACTGCTCGGCTGGAGGTTACATTAAATGGTGTGCTGTGGCGGGCTGCAGGATTGGCAGCTCCTTCTTTGGAAGCATGACAAAACAAAAGGTTGCTCAAACACTTCCAAATTATTTGTTGATTTTTTCCTATGCCTTATTTAAAAAAACAAACTAAAAACCTGAAAATTCTTAATCAGAATGGCAATGCGTTTTGCATTATAGTCCCCTGTCAGGCCAAACACGCAGATCTTGTGACCCACCCGCACCAGGGTCTGAATTTTCACCCTGCAAGAAAAAGCTCACTAAACTCACAAGTGTCTCAATTTGTAATTACTTCAGGGGCTGTAAGTTGTGTCCCTAGACACGGGAACAGAACTGTGTCCCGATCCAGATCACCTGCACTTGTGTCCTTATGTGTGCTTTACATGCACTCATAAACCACATCCGTGGCACAGTCCTTGCAATGGATGTGATGCCCAATGATTGACTGACATTGGAAGGTTGGGCCAAGTCAGGAATATGATAGCAGGTTCCACTAGTAGAGACCATCCTCGGACATAAGGCTGGCACCAAGGCACCCCAAAATGAGCAACTTTAACTAGAGGTGAGTCAAAGCTCTCTGTACAGCTTTCCTATCTTTTATTTTCACATTCAGGTTCATTCGTCCAATATACAAAGCTAAAATTTCAGTTATGTTGCAGAGAGGAGGGGGAAAGGGGGGGGGGTGTGTTAATTGTATAGAATTAAGCATGGCTCTGACAAAAATTGGCAACTCCCTCTATGGATGCTATGAAACGTGTCTTTTGATTAATTATTTGTATTATAGCAACACCTAGAGGCCACAACAGAGATCAGGACCCCATTTTGCTAGCTATCCTAATTAACACCTCCAGCACCCCCCCCGGGGGAAGCTCCTGTCCAAATAGACAAAAGAAAAAGAAAGAGGAGCAACACAGGAAAAAAGGAGTAGAGTACCATGCCCAAGGGCATATAGCATTTCAGTCACAGAGTTAGGAATAAAAACTTTTGTTTGCTGAGCTAGTGTCCAGTGAATGCTCTTAACTTTGTTTTCCTTTTCTTTCCCTGGGTATTTTATGCTGCTACGGTATCAAATTTTATGCAAACACAATAAAAGCATTGACAAATTCAAAATAACCCATGTATTCAAATTGATCTTGTTTACCCTGCATATATGTCATCTCTGAGGCTATTAAAAATCCTGGCCAATCATGTGATACAAACTAGATAGGAATTAGAAAGAGATATTTAGCTGTCCTTTATTAAATTAATGAAACTGACCATTAGAAATATTTCAAGATATAGATTAAATAATAATTATTAATGGATAAAAAGATTAACTTGTAAAAATGCCAAACTATTGATGAAGTAATTGAATAAATGGGGAGTCAATTAATCAAATTCTTAGCAGCAGATGACATATTTGATAACTGTATTCCAGACCCACGTTTGTGACAATTAGCAATACAGTGATATGTCAAATAAAAGAAGAAGAAACTTTTTTACCATATGGAAACACTTTCAGCAATTTTTCTTCTGTTTTCTTTTTTAACATTAGACAACTTTACCTTTATATTCATAATACGGAACGTTCTGGCTGCATCTGGTTACAGAAGAAGTTTGAATACACTAAGTTGTGACATGGCTCTGAAAGTTGGACAAGATCAAGATTCTGACCTCAACTCATAAAAGCAAGGATTTTCTTTAAAAAGAAGGCTGGGAGTCCAGCTGTAATTAGATATTACATATATTGCAAGATACTTATGTGTGTATGCACGGAACTACTTTAATGTCAAGTACAAGATTCTGAAGTCATGCAAGAGACAAGACCATGGGAAAAAAAAAGCCTTTTTTTCCCATTGTTTAATATTTTAACAGAATCGTAGAAACATTAAGGTTGGAAAAGACCTCCGAGATCATCGAGTCCAATCATAAAACTAACACTGCCAAGTCCACCACTAAATGATGTCCCTAAGTACCA
>VZTL01059170.1:18209-36711 GCA_013400535.1 Scopus umbretta
CAGTTTTTTACCCAGCGAAGAGTACACCCATCCAAGCCATGAGCAGCCAGTTTCTCCAGGAGAATGCTGTGGGAAGGGGTGTCAAAGGCTTTACTACAGTCCAGGTAGACAACATCCACTGCCTTTCCCTCATCCACTAAGTGGGTCACCTTACCACAGAAGGAGATCAGGTTGGTCAAGCAGGACCTGCCTTTCATGAACTCATGCTGACTGGGCCTGATCACCTGGTTGTCCTGTATGTGCCATGTGATGGTGCTCAAGATGATCAGCTCCATTTTAGATTGCTTGTCACATTTTCTTAAAAGAGCAGAGAACTCTGGGCTTGTTTAGGTGCAATTTTGTCTCAAATAAATAAATACACCAGCTAAGTGACATTTACAGAAACAAACGTGTTTAAGTAGCTGAAGTGTCTCAAATAACCCAAAGTCTTTAACCTGCTAAGTAATGTATTAAAAAACTCCCTCCACAATAGCTTCCACTGTGGTCTCTGATTAAGCACTTCTGCAGAAGTGAAAGTGAATTACAGAGATGGTTTGATACTGGGGAAAATTTTAAACATAGCAGACAGAAAACAGAAATTAATTTACCTTTCATGGGGTCTTATTATTTATCTTGCTGTGTTTCCTAATTAATTGACGATATTGATGTTTACACAGGGATTTGCTCCTTTCCAACTTCGCTTGATCCTGTGAAGAAGTCGGAATGCTGCATTTGTAGTATGACATTTATTGCTATGGCAACAGTCAGGGATTTCACAAACACTAATTAGGGCTGGCAACTTGGAATGTTTTCAGTGCAGTCCCATATTATTTTCCCTCTTTTATCCATTTCTCATTATACCTTACTTTAACAACTGACTTCTTCAGTATGTATCAGATTTTTCCCCATGTCCTCAGGATTCAGTTAATACCTTCTCTGATTTGCAGCCACCTTTCTTACACCTCTGCACACACCTAGTTAAGAAGTAACTGCAGTCCCTACCTGAATTTGTGTTAAGCTTCATTTCTTACATTTCAAATTAATCCAAGTTCCAGTACAACCAGCTGGTTTCTATGCCAGCATGTGCAAAAGTAGTAAGGAAAGGTACGGAGGCTTAGCTGCATCCTCCCAGGCAAGCTACTTCTAAAGTTAGATGTTAAATCTTGCTCAAGGAGGAGCACAAGCCTTCTGTTTGTAGAAGCTTAAGTTCTGTGAAGGCCCAAAGATAACGTCAAATATTTTAATTCAAGCATATCAAAAACATTTATAGACATTTAATTTCATTTATAGACATTACATTAAAGATCTCCATATGTAACAATATGGAGGGATGGGCCTGTGTGAACCTCATGAAGTTCAACAAGGCCAAGTGCAAGGTCTTGCATCTGGGTCAGGGCAACCCTAAAGGTGGACACAGGCTGGGCGATGTGTTGATTGAGAACAGCCCTGTGGAGAAGGACTTGGCAGTATTAGTGGATGAAAAACTGAATATGAGCCAGCAATGTGTGCTCACAGCCCAGAAAGCCAATTGTATCCTGGGCTGCATCAAAAGAAGTGTGGTCAGCAGGTCGAGGGAGGTGATTCTCCCCCTCTACTCCACTCTTGTGAGACCCTACCTGGAGTACTGCATCCAGCTCAAGGGCACCCAGCATAAGAAGGACATGGACCTGCTTGAGCGGGTCCCGAGGATGGCCACAAAGATGATCAAGGGGCTGGAGCACCTCCCCTATGAGGACAGGCTGAGACAGTTGGGGTTGTTTAGCCTGGAGAAGAGAAAGCTATAGAGAGACCTTATTGTGGCCTTCCAGTACTTTAAAGGAGGCTACAAGAAAGATGAGGAGGGACTCTTTATCAGGGAGTGTAGTGATAGGATGAAGGGTAATGGTTTTCAACTGAAAGAGGGAAAATTTAGATTAGACATTAGGAAGAAATTATTTACTGTGAGGGTTGCGAGACAGAGAAGTTGTCATGACCCTTCATTGGAAGTGTTCAAGGCCAGGTTGTTTGGTGCTTTGAGCAATCTGATCTAGTGGATGGTATCCCTGCCCCTGGCCGGGGTGGTCTTTAAAGGTCACTTCCAACCCAAACCATTCTATGATTCTGTGACTTTATACTAATGGTGTATTACAGTTATCCAGTTGGGTTAGTGCCCTAATTTACTCAGAAGCCTTATCAAACCCCATGTTGGTAGTGAACTTTTAAGCCTCTCTAAAAGCAAAATGTATTAATTTGTTAACAAAGAAAGAAGGCAAATTTATGACAGCATCACCAGCAAGAGGGGAGGTTTTACTTCATTGGACATGCTCAGGGTAAGAAAAAGATGTGTCTACTGAGCAAAGTAAAAGACACCCGTTCTGTGGCTCACTTGAGAGTGAGTCCCAGCTGGCTGTCAAACCACACTCCCAATAACAGATAAAACCAATCCAGATAAAACCAAGTAGATAAAATATGCTAATATTGACCTAATCTGTAGAGGAAGATGATAAATCATACCTTTTACTCTAAGCCACTGTAAGTGACTAGAAGAAAAAACTAATGTAACCACCTGGAGCCTCCTCTTTTGGTTATAGGTAAAGTCATATTGCTTGTTTCTAATTTAGAAAGGATTTTTTACATTCTTAACAGAAAACTAGTATTTGAATAATAAAAAAAAACCCCTAGTATTTGAATAATAAATTCTGAGTTTGGCCACCATCTTTCCCTACATGATGGGGAAGTAAAAAGCCTCTTAAATGATGGAGAAATGTCTCTTAAGGTAGGAAGGAATTGAGAATTTGTCTTGACAGTAAATTGCTGAATTGCTGAATTCAGTAAATTACTGAATCTTTTTATGAGATTTTAATCAAAACCAGGGCAGAATTGCTGTACTTGTTAAGGAGAGCTTATTGAAATAAACCATATAATGTGTCAAAAAAGCAAAGAAAGTATTTAGATTAGACAGTCAAGTCAAAAGCTGACCATTGGAAGAAGCCCTGTATTCCAGCCAACACTGAGACAAGCTAACATGAACATCTAAAGAAAGCCTTTATTGAAAAAAACTGTTGCCTCCTAAGTGTACATCCTTCCTCCCTTTTTTTGAGGAAAGACTGGACTATGCCAGCTTGCCCAGTTTTTGACGACATTTCCCGCTGCAGTTCACTCCAAGGATCAGTTTTAAAATCTAGTCCTAATGCTTTTGAGAAATTTGAACTCAGAGCCCTCCAGCTTTTGGGACTTTATTTTCATGACTTTGCTTTGTTCCCCCTACCCTTAATTTCAAAAGGCGTAATCAGACTCTTCGTAAGCATTGTGAACTGGGCCACAGTCAAGAATTTCCACACTGAGTAATTTTATTACATGAAGTTTCCCACCTGCTGTACAGAGCTGTGCAATATTCAGCACAGACATCTGCTTTTCATCTGATTTCTAATGGAAAGCCTGGTGGATTGCTGTCCCTTTGAAATTAAGGAGCCAGGGAATAAATTTAAGTCATGAAACTAAAATGCCGAAGCTGGAGGGCTCTGGGTTCAAATTTTACAGAAGTACCAATGCTCTGTTCTCTACTGATCTCTTGAGGAAAGCGCAATGGAAAGTATTTCCACCGACTGGGCAAGCTGACACAGTTCAGTCTTTTGCAAAAAGAATCAGGATCCATCGCACATTCAGACACAGAATTACATCCACTTTAGACCTAAGTGATAGCTTTCAGTGAAAGACTTTTCAAGGTAAGTTATCAAGGACGGCTGAACCTGAGAAACTACAAAATAGACGTCATGAACTTAACTGAAATCTTCAAGTTTTCTTACAAAACATGAGATTTTTGTAAAAAAGCTTGTTTCAATCCATGCCTCTAAAGCAGCCTCTCTTCCCATGAGATGGAGTTGTTAACGCAACATGAAAAGTCTGCAGAATCATGCTGCTAGCCTCTCAGGGGCAGAAACAATCAGAGAAATCTAATAAATACAGTGGGAAACACTATTTGGTGTTAGCATTTTCCAGTTTTCCATAGTGCATTATTCTTACAGCTCAAGAAAAACACAAGGCCTGCTTCATTATGGGCTGCTATGTCATTTAGGCTGCAGCTTCACAGACGCAACTAAGTGGCATAACGCAGGGCTTCCGTCAGCAGCAGTCACGCCATGCCTGCCTGCTTCTTCCCTCTGTGGTGCCTTCCCTTCCTTGGGTAGTGGCAGGGATTGTGTGGATGGGAGGAGAAACAGGGCAAGAAACACCTGGGTTAAAACTAACCTGGGGTCTTGTCTCTGCTCCTGTGAGACCCCACCTGGAGTACTGCATCCAGCTCTGGGGTCCCTGGTATAAAAAAGACATGGACCTGTTGGAGCAAGTCCAGAGAAGGGCCACAAAAATGAGCAGAGGGATGGAACACCTCTCCTATAAGGAAAGGCTGAGACAGTTGGGGTTGTTCAGTCTTGAGAGGAGAAGGCTCCGGGGAGACCTGATTGCAGCCTTTCAGTACTTAAAGGGGGCTTAAAAGAAAGACAGAGAGAGACTTCTTACTACGGCCTGTACTGACAGGACAAGAGGCAATGGTTTTCAACTGAAAAATGGTAGGTTTAGACATAAGAAACTCTTTACTATGAGGGTGGTGAGATGCTAGAGCAGGTTTCCCACAGAAGTTATGGATGCCCCATATCTGCAAGTGTTCAAGGTCAGGTTGGATGGGGCTTTGAGCAACTCAATCTAGTTGAAGATGTCCCTGCCCATAGCCAGGTGGTTGGACTAGATGATCTTTGAAAGTGCCTACCAACCCAAACCATTCTGTGGTTCTGTGATTCCTGCCCTTTCCTTACCAGTCTGTGATGCTATTAATATACACTTATTTTCCCATTTGCTGTCAGGATACTTTGGCCTAATTTTTACCCATGTAACACCACAGAGAAGCAAGAAGAGCCATGGGTACTCTTTTTAATCTTACTGCCATATACTATTTGCATGGGACTAGCCTGCAGAATTGCCAGTTGAACTAAGAGGCCCATTGTGCCAGGTCCTCTTCACACACATAACTGGAGACACCCCAGACATTTCCTGCTCCAAAGATGTTTACAATTAATGAAGCAAGACAGAGGAAAAAAGTGTTATAGTTGCTGTAAGGATAGAACTTTTATGGACAGAGGCATTTAGAGGTTTGCTCTGTCACATGGGAACTTTGGAAAAGTTAAGAGGTTAATACAGATCCCACCATACTATCCTATTGCTTTAAAAAGTAAATCCTTTCTCTCTTATGCCATGAGTCAGCATACTTTTCCAAAATTGTGCTTTCAGACTAACAACTGCCAAATAGCTTGGGGAGATTCTAACCTGACATACTTAGTATGTTCTTCCCACAGTCCTCACAGAAGCCCACAGATGTCAGCTTCGATCAGACTCAGCCAGGACTGCAAAACCCATCAGGTTTGTAGGGCTAGGATGCATGTTAAGGTGGTCTAAAAAGTAAATCCTCCAAAAATTACTGTGCATTCTGCACTTAAAAAGAGACACATGAGGCTGCAAAGGGCAGCATTTCTAACAGGCTGCCCTGAAATAACAGCCTAGTTATTAGTCCAATATTGTTTTTAAACCTAGAAATTTCTAGACCATAGGAACTGTCTTGGAAGCAGACTACTGCTTTGAACTTCAAATTGCAGCCCCTCCCTGCTGTGAAGAGCTGTCACCATCCAGGCAGTGGAGCCTAAACCAGTCTCACAAACCTGCATGGCATAAACATATAAAGCAATGGATGTTACTGTAACTGTCTGTGTAGTGATTATGATCAGAGTAGGTGGTAAAAAAAAGAAAACATTATATAAGGGAGTTTGTTTTAGATACTCACTATTAGAAGAACAATTCATATGACTGGACCATTTAAAAGACCATAATTCAGAAAGGACAGAAGAAGGAGAAAAAAAAAATTAAATCAAAACCGATACATTGTTAGAAAGCTGCAGACAGTTCACAATCACAGAAGGTTTTAATTTTATGGATTAAGACTACATAAGGACTCCTGTGCTAGTTCCTCCCCGAGATGGAAGATGGGGATGGAGAGCAGGATAAACCCCCCAATCACCCAGGAGGAAGCAGTTAACGACTTGCTATGCCACCTGGACACTCATGAGTCTATGGGGCTGGATGGGATCCACCCGAGAGTGCTGAGAAAGCTGGTAGAGATGAGCAGTCCTGGTTAACAGGGGAGGTCCAAAATGACTGGAGGCTTACTAATGTGACGCCCATCTACAAGAAGGGCCAGAAGGAGGATCCAGGGAACTACAGGCCTGTCAGCCTGACCTTGGTGCCGTCGAAGATTGTGGAGTGGTTCATCTTGGGTACGCTCAATGAACACGTTCAGAAAAACCAGGTGATCAGGCCCAGTCAGCATGAGTTCATGAAAGGCAGGTCCTGCTTGACCAACCTGATCTCCTTCTGTGGTAAGGTGACCCACTTAGTGGATGAGGGAAAGGCAGTGGATGTTGTCTACCTGGACTGTAGTAAAGCCTTTGACACCCCTTCCCACAGCATTCTCCTGGAGAAACTGGCTGCTCATGGCTTGGATGGGTGTACTCTTCGCTGGGTAAAAAACTGACTGGATGGCCACGCCCAGAGAGTGGTGGTGAACGGAGTCCAATCCAGTTGGCGGCCAGTCACAAGCCGTGTTCCCCAGGGCTCAGTACTGGGGCCAGCCTTGTTTAATGTCTTGATCAATGATCTGGATGAGGGGATTGAGTGCACCCTCAGGAAGTTTGCAAACAACACCAAGCTGGGTAGGAGTGTTGATCCGCTCGAGGGTAGGAAGGCTCTGCAGAGGGATGTGGACAGGCTGGATCGATGGGCCGAGGCCAACTGTATGAGGTTTAACAAGGCCAAGTGCCAGGTCCTGCACTTGGGTCACAACCACCCCATGCAACGCTACACGCTTGGGGAAGAGTGGCTGGAGAGCTGCCTGGCAGAAAAGTACCTGGGGGTATCTGGTAGACAGCCGGCTGAATATGAGCCAGCAGTGTACCCAGGTGGCCAAGGTGGCCAACAGCATCTTGGCTTGCATCAGAGATAGTGTGGCCAGCAGGAGTAGGGAAGTGATGGTGCCCCTGCACTGGTGAGGCCGCACCTCGAATACTGTGTTCAGTTTTGGGCCCCTCACTACAAGAAGGACATTGAGGTGCTGGAGCGTGTCTAGAGAAGGGCAACGAAGCTGGTGGGGGGTCTGGAGAACAAGTCTTACAAGGAGTGGCTGAGGGAACTGGGACTGTTCAGTCTGGAGAAGAGGAGGCTGAAGGGAGACCCAATTGCTCTCTACAACTTCCTGAAAGGAGGTTGTAGCGAGATGGGTGTTGGTCTCTTTGTAGCAATAGTTCAAGAGGAAACGGCCTCAAGTTGCGCCAGGGGAGGTTTAGATTGGATATTAGGAAAAATTTCTTCATCAAAAGGGATGTCAAGCATTGGAATAGGCTGCCCAGGGAAGTGGTGGAGTCACCATCACTGGAGGTGTTTAAAAAACGTGTAGATGTGGCACTTCAGGAGATGGTTTAGTAGGCATGGTGGTGTTGGGTTGACGGTGGGACTCGATGATCTCGGAGGTCTTTTTCCAACCTTAATGATTCTATGATTCCAAGTGAGGGTCCATCTAGCCCAGCATCCTGACAGTGGCCAGGACAAACTAGAAACAGGGTGTGTGGACTGATCTTGCCTTTAGGATCAACTGAGCCTAAGCATGTACTTGCCAGACATCTCATCGAGCAGTGGTCTCCAAACTTTTTTGATCGTGCCCCCCTATCAGTAAAAAATTTTTGTGTATGCATCCTCCATATATATATATTTATTTATTTATAAACTATAAACCTGTACTAATGAAGTTCTATAGTTTCTTCTTGTACCCCAGTGGATCATGGTGCAGACCCCCTGGGGTGCACACACCTCACTTTGGAGACCACCATTATAAAGGATGTCACATAATTTTAGTAGCATTTCTAAAAATAATAAATAACATTTTTTAAACACAGCACATCTTACAGCCAGTGTAGACGCATTAGATACTGGACCTCATTGAGATGGTAAAGACCTGCTGTATTTGGCTACCAGTAATGACGACCCTCTCACATTTACTTCATGTGCATTGAATGCGATACCAGTTAGAAACAGAAAGGGACAATTTGTCCAAGCTTCAAAAAACCTGTTGCTTTAACAAGCTAGGAACATCAATTTAATGTGGGAAATATTAATAGGAACTGGAAATTGTTCAAGAACATTCTAGTGGGTACTAAAAAAAAAAAAGCCCCACAGATTTTCAAGTAGAAAAGAATTCATGCTGGGGAAGAAAGAATTTGAGAAATACAGAAGATGCAGAAATGCTATCGAATTAGCAATCAAAATATAAAGAATGTAAAAAAGACAATAGCAGTAAACTGCAAAATTTTAAAAATGTACTCTGCTGCAACAGCTATATGAGAAAAGATCAATGGGCTACATAGTTAGAAGGAACATATGAGATACAGAATAGAGTAAAAAATTTCTGCACCAAATATTGGTCCATTGCTAGAAACAGGTATTATAATTTTGCACAAAGGCTCAGAAAAGACAGATGTGTTCATCATTATTTCTCTTCTGATTTCAGAAGGAAGCAGGAGGATAAATCTGCCCAATAAAATGTTGTAGATAGAACAGAAAACCTGGCATCCAGAATGAAGAAAAATCTGATGCAGAGTCAGCTGCAATTACACATGTACAAATCAAGCAGCCTAGAGGGAAACAAGCGGCACAGAAAACAGGAAAAATATCAAAGATCTTTGAATTGCCAACGTATTCCAAATATTAAAAACGAGTGGAGAGATGATCCAGGAAAATATAGTTCTGTTAGTCAGATGCTGAACCTGGACACACAATAAGAAGTATCATTTAGGAGCCCACTAACATAGAATGGAATGCTTAAGGTACAATTAATAATAATCAATAAGATATAATGGAATGCAGGTCTTGTAAAACAAACCTTTATTTTATCTTCTTCATTTTTCTTTTTCATCACAACTATTGCTCTGGTTCACAAAGATAACTGTGTTCATACAGTATATTCATAGGCTTGTGTCTTCAAATCATTTGCCCATGGATTTTGAACATCACATTATATGGAACTAAAAGGATATAACTTGGGAATTGGCTCCTATCAGTCTATTAGTGAATGATTTTGTCAATGCTACACAGTTTCCACTGATTAAATTTGCACAGGATACAGAAACAAGTGGGATGGTAAACAAGGAGAACAGATAATTTGTAGAGAGTGATCTGAATTACCTGATTAAAAAAGCATATTAAAAAATTGTAGAGATGTGAGGACAATATGCTGAGGAGTAAGAAATACAGTCTTACGATACTGAAAACTCACTTCAGAGCAGGGACTTAGAGAAGACCATATGGATCATCATAAATGAAGCTGAAACTAGTGTAGCTAATTACTTCCCAATGATGGCAGGGGATGCAAACCTCGGTGGAACCTAATGACTTCATCCTGGCAGTGCTCCAGCATGTCTGAGATGGTGGGGCTTAGTTTAGGGATGGGCTATCATGATCTTTATGCACAAGGTCAGCCTGAGTTGCCTGACAGATTTTTGGTTTTGGTTTTTTTTTTAATGTCTCTGAATGAAAGTGATCTATATTTTTGTGACAAATTTGCAGATCAACCTGCAAATATAATTCCTATCTAGGAAGGGCACTCCTGAGCTCCTAAACATGTTGATGACAATCCAAAATTTAGAACATGATAAGTGGTGCAAAAATGAAGTTTATGAAATTATATTCAAATTCTGAATGTATCTTTCCTTGCCAACTTCATGCTCCTTTCTATTCCTTATCTCTGATTTTTATTGGCACAAATACATAGGGAATATCTGTCTTCAGCTGACTACTCAGATACAAACATGACTATTCATGCATAATTAAGAGTATGTTCTGTTCACTAATCACTTGTAATCATGCTCTAATTCTGTATCCGAACTCCAATAATTGACTATGGAGCAGAAAAACTGCAATGCAATGCAACTGGAGTGACCAACTATAAGTCAGAGGCAGCAAACAGTCAAAGTTAACAACTCATCAGCATAGACAATATTCTCCTAAATCTTCAGGTGAGGACTTTGAAAATCACTCCATCATGAGGAATCAAGATCAGTTCATGAATGACTTATGAACAACAACAAAAAAAGCTAAAAATATCCTATAATCCATTTACAATGAATGATTATCCAGTCCTAGTAACATCCATGCTAATACTGTACTGCTGACCTAATCAGCTACTCTATTTTCAGGCACCAGCAGAGGTATCTCTTCACATACCATCTTGATAAAGGTGCCATGCAAACAGACAAGACCCTATCCTCCTGGTGCAAACTGCTATCTACATTAGTTTTGACAGAGCTACTCCAGTTTCACCAGCTCAAAATTTAGAGCTTGGCAATAACGTCAATAGCCACAGTAATAATAAAATACTATGGGTTGTTCATTTTCTGCAGGACATATGTATATTAGCTTTTAATAGGTTTAATAGGCTTTGTGTACAGCATTTATATATAGTTATGCAGCTTACTATACATGTTTACATTCTGATTTCTGCAATGTTTCCCACTTGTTGCTCCAAGTTTTCTTTTCCTTTGTTCCCATAATTTCCACGCAAACTTCTCTTCAGCAACCTTTCTCTTGCACTACTTTGTCTTTCCAGTGTTTCCCCATCTAGTTGAGCACACAGCTTTTATCTTTATTCCAATGCCAGTGGTCTGTATCAGTTAGTACACATTGACATTTTTTGTTTGCTGGGGATCTCTCATGACAGTCTGTGCCTGGTGTTTCCCTTCACGTCCAATATCTGCACCTCATACACATGTAACTTTTAACTTGTGGATGTTTCTAGTCTATTCTGTATCTGCTCCCTGTGGGCAATCTAGTCTTCCTCCATATTCTGGCACAGGTGGAGATTTATGGACCAGATATGGCTTCTGTGAGGACCAGTACCACCATGCTTCAGAAGCATTTGGTAAAAATTGCATTAACTATACTCCATTTTGAGCCCATGAAGACCCAGCTGTCCAATCTCCATGTAAGCATTGCTATTTTTAGTTTGGTGCCTCCTACATTTTACCTCTTGCAGATTTTCTAACATTTTATTTCATTTCCTTAGTGAAAACATATGGCAAACAGATGCCTAAGTAAGGTCCCAGGCACCCATCTCTTTTTCTAGACTTTTCAGGATATCTGGGAAAATTCAGAGGTTTATCCTGATATGCATCGCACTTGCCATTTATTTCAAGTGCTACCTTTTCAGAGACAGGCATCCCAAACACCATCAGTTTTGGAGGGGCGTAATTTTAAAATCAAGTTTCCGTCTCTATTTTTTTTTTTTTTCATAGGCAACCTTCAAAACATAACTAACCACCAGGATTCAAAAATGGTAGCAGCTGGGTATCAGTCAGAGGAAGCAAGGATGATCTAAAGATCTTTCTCCTTCTCACAGGCACCTCTTAAAATTTAAAATAAATCAGTTGAGATTCATCTACAAACATTAGTTTACCAGTACCTTCCTAAACCTTAAGTAATGCTTTCTGCACAACGGCATGACCACGGCTCTGTCTGAGATAAAAGGGAAATGATCTGAAGACTTGAAAATGCTAAATCTAGCTCTGCTTAAAAATTGCTAGTCCCCTCTGAGACTGGGATTTTGCTATTTTGCATAAATTATGAGAGTGCTGATCTTGGGCAGCAGCCCCCCGCTCACCGTGGCCAAGGCAACTATTCCATGGGAGAGAGCATCCTCCAAACCAATAGGAAAACAGGAAAGTCTTTAGTAGAGCTGTTGGTTTCTGTCATACACCTTTTTCCCAGTTATCAGCCTTGTTTTATACTATAATTCTTCCCTCACCTTTCCCATGCCTCACCCTTTGTTCTGCTACCCTACATTTAAAATCAGTATTTCATATCCACATTTAAAATTAGTATTTCAATATGTTGAAATTATTTCTGAATTTTAAAAGTGTATGTATGTTCTGGAGAAAGTTTATTGTGGTAAAGGGGGCTATATGTGGAAACTGGCATTCTTTATTAAGGCTGCTTTGTAAGTAATTGCTCACATGGGACCTGAAAGCCAAGAAATAGCATATCTGTTTTCCCTCTGTTCTGTCCCCTTCCCAGGATTCACTCATTCCAGAAACACAAAATATTGAGCACAGAATTTAAGATGCAATCATGTGTTGAGAAGAGAGTACTGAGAGCCAAACGTGTGCAAGGTGGCAGATTTATCATTATAACTGGATCTATCTCCCAGGCATGAAGATACCAAGGTCTGTCAAGATTTGCTCCAGATATCAGACATTAGAATGTAGATTTATTCACAAAATGCATATATTTAATTTAGAAGCTATTTAAATGAGCAGCCTCTTGAATTTATTGTCATACTTTCTTTTTCTTTTCTCATTAAAAATGTTCCTTTTTTTTTGCACAAAGGATGAGAATGCTGCAATGCACTGTTTTCTGTATTGATATGAAACAATCGATTAATGCTGAATAAGATGATTTTACCATTTATAAGACATGCAGTGGAAACCAATACATAGGTTGAATGAAATTCCTCTGAAAGGTGTAGCACGTGGTCAGGAAAGGCTATTAGCTCTAAGGCCACAGGGCTCCTTCAGAAGTGATTTACAGGTATTTTACTCCATATTTTATATCAAAATTATCCAGCAAAAAAGCAACGTAAAGCAACTAAATCAATGCCAAACTGATTGTTGTATGTGACTTCCAAGGGATGTTTCTTTTTTTCTCACATAACTCGTATCAACACAAAATGTTCCTTACAAATGAAGGATCCCTTTTTGTTGTCAGTAGGGAGGAAGGGCTAAAGAAAATAACAACACACTAGTCATCGTAGGGAATTTCCAAGGGATACTTAGCTTTTCTTCACATATATCTTAACAGATAAAGTTCCTTGCAGATAAAGGAGCCATTTTCACTGTCTTTGCCCATGGAAGGACTAAAGAATGTAGAAAGGTTCATCGCTCCCGGTCACAAATGTGATGCTGGAAAGAAGCAAAGCTCTGCAGTCCTCCCAATAGATGACTTTTTAGTATCTATGGAGCATCTTTTCCCCAAACTCCAACTGGTTAGATGCCACTTATAGTTGCTGGTTAGCTGTGCAACACAGGCAGCAGCTGCCTGTGGTGACAGTGACCATCCTGATGGAGCTGCCTGCCTCCAGCTGAGACCTCCTAGGCACGCTGGTCAGCAGGACTGCTGGACACTCTCAGACCAGCCATCCTTTTGCACCGAAATGGGGCAGAAGACTCTTGCTTCACCCACTTCTCTGTAACTTCAGATGTCTCTGCAGGTCTCTTCACACCAAATGAGAGACTGAAGGTGCTCCTTGTTTTGTGCCCCAGACTCTCTGATGTAGGCTGTTGAACCTTTTCCACAGTACTCTATAACATGCTTCTTAAGTTGCCTCGGTATTCTCAGCCATCATTTTACTATTAATTACTTATTACCAGTTTTGTGTGTAAGCAAAGCATTTAGTAGTTTGTCTTTAGTAGCCACAAGGGGCAGCTACAAACCAAAGGTGTCGGACTCCACTCGGTGCAGAAGAAATCATGTATCACCCTGTTAGAGAGCGCCCGCTCTGCCCCTAGCCCTTTCAGCATGTGCCAATTTCTGTTTTGTCTCTGCCTACAGCACCACAGGGACCTCAGGAGAAATGTGACTGGAAAATAATGTGATTTCTGGTTTAATTCGATGAAACACTTGTATTGGTTTCTAAAATGTAAGGACTCCTCCTCGCCAGAATCACAATTTTCAAAGAAAACTGATTGCCATCACATGCATTAAAAATGGCTTTTAACAGTGACTTTATCAAATGCATTGGAATATTAGCAGGTATGTTACATGCATAAATGTAACGTGTTTCACCTTCTCTATCTAATCCGAGAGCTTCTTATTTTCCATCCACCCACTCAGGCACACAGTTATTCATTAGGTACAAAAATGAACTGCACACCTTAAATATATTCAGAATACTTGTAAAACTGCCTCCACCTTGCTACCAGAATTGCCAAGGTAAAAATATCTGTCTCTTTCTCAGAAGATAGATGGTGATAATATAGAAATGTTTCTACTTCCAAAGCGCCTATACTAATACAAGGAGTTAATTCTATTTAAAAATAAATTCGCACTTGAACAGTTGCTGTACTCGATACATGTATTTCACACACACACACAAAAAAATGTTTAAAAAGTTATGTAGCTCTAGTCAAACATTTAGAAGTTAGGAAATAAAAGAGCCAAGAAGAATCTTCTGTGCCCAAAGAAACTTCCCCCCCACCACTTCCTGTGTAAGTATTATGATACAATTCTTAATTACATGAAAATGTGCTTTTTTACCTCAGGAATCCGTCTTGTTAAGTCCAAAGAATACCTTTTTCTCTTCAAATTGTTCTACCTGAGCCACCTGTGCCATGAACACTTATAACATTATTTTATGTCCCCACTATCCTAGTTTTCTAAGCAAATGAAGCTTATGTTATGCTCCTGTCCCTCAGACCCCACTGAGAACTTCTGAACCCGCTGGGTGGTTTCAACAGAAGAGTAGAGGTCTTAAAGAAGAAAATCTTATCCAAGTTTCAGGACAATCAGGCAAAGGCGAAGGCCCTATCAATGCCTCCACTGAAATAAAGGTTGAAGGTGAACCTTGTTCTGCTTCCAGAACTCCGGCACCTCAGCACCGAGACCTTGCTGTAAACCTGCCTTCACCCATCCTGCTGCACCAGGGCCACTTGCACTCCATGCCACAGCCCTCACCTGCCCTCTCCTTTTGGAGCATCTGGGCTTTTTTAAAATAATTTTGCACCCATTTTTATGTAGGTGAAATCTGGTTTTGTTTTTTTCTTCTTCTCCTTGCTACTCCCATTGCCCCCAGCCTCTTGCTTTTGTCTGGTTGATTGTGTTTTGACTCTATAGTTCTTCCTCGCCTTGCACACTCAGTTTGCCATTAAAACTCCCCCTCTAAGCTGAACATTTGGGCTGTGTTATTTAGGCTGTGCTATTTACGCTTGCAGCCCGGAAGTTTGTGGTAAAATTTCTACACACAAGGCATGTCAGGGCAATTTCAGTATTAGGTGATAAAATTCCCCTTCTTTCTATGCACACAACTCACCCTTCAGTCAATGTTTCCAACAACTGCCTAGTCTCTGATATCCTTCAGTGTAGCTGAAATGGAGCTGGGTCACAGATCACAGCAATAATGCCTATGTAAGAAAAAAAAAAACACCAAAACATCAGCACACTATCTGAGGGTTCATCAGCCATCACTGTCAAACATGGATCTTGGACAACATATTGTAATTTTGCTAAATAGTGTCAATACAGATGTTTGCACGTTGGCAGGAAATCAATTAAATCCCACTGTTCTCTTTATTCAGACCCTGCTTCCATTTTCTCTCATAAGACAGAAGTATAACAGTAGATGGTGGATAAACTCTGGTGTATTCATAATTGCTGTGCAATACATAGACGCACATTATCACATCGGTTTTGCTGCATGTAGCTTTATTGTCACTCCTCATCACTGCAAATGATTCAATGAAGCAGCAGGCAGTGAAAAACTAAAAAACCTTTCAGGTGCATTCAATTGGCACTACCTGTAATACATCGCTGCGAATCTGCTTGTGTCTGTGTATATCCAACCCTTCTCCCAGGAATTACCATTTCCCCATTTTGTAAAGGTCCCAGTGTTAATGCCTTGTACAGCGTGATCACCCTTTTTCCCTCCCCTCTCTCTTGTTTTTGAGGTCCTGACTTGATGATTCAGTTTGTATCCACATGCACTTAGTGACAAATAACATTCTGCCTTAGCAGAAAATATCTATTGAAGGGCTGCAGTGAGACTAGACCTCACTCTAGGGAAGAAACACTACAAAAATTACAGTACCTACCTCCAGTGTATAGCAAAAAAAGGAACTTAGACCCCGAAGTACAACTCTATGTGTTGTAACTATGCTACTTGGCTTGACTTCCAGTATGTCAACAGTATGTCAACATGAGTCAAATTCTGGTGACACCGAAATGAATGGCAAATCCTGACTTACTTTGATAAAATGTGAACATTATCTGAGGAATTTTCACTAATAAGGTAGGAGTTTTAAATGGTAACATCTGCATTCCTCATGGCTTTTTCTAATTAAATGATAGAATGAATTGGTAAAAATACAAACAACTTTATATAGCTTGACATTCTATTGTTTCCAACTTCTTTTTATAACATCCAAAACCATAAAAGAATTAAAATATAACTACTTTCCTATAATTATGTCATTCTAGGGAAAATCTTACATTTGACAATAAAACTTTAACTTTATTAAAGAATGGGGGGAGAAAGGTGTATTTTGCTCTCATCCAGGCACTGCATCACTTCTGCCTTGCTTCTTGTCAACCTCCACATCTAGCCACCCTTCACATCAAGTTTCTCCTGGCCTTACCTCTAAATTTTCTGATACTAGAAGCAAAAGTACTGGCAGATTCCCCATTTGTTTCCTACTTCCTACTAAGAAAATCACAGCTACATTAAGAATCACAATTTAGAGAAACAACTAAGAGACCTAAGCAACTACTTGTGAAAGAAAGTAGATAGCAGGCTTTGCTCTTAGATCCATAGAAATGTTGCCGCAGGTTCTTCTGGGGCCTGAGGCTTATAAGAGCTGTTTTGTACTCATTACCTCCATCCTATTCACTTTGAGACTGCTGTCCAGCTCAGAGATGACCCTCAGCTTGAAACAGTCAGACTGAAACTGAGATCTGGTCATGGTAGTCAAATGATGTTATCAATGTGCAAGGTTGCTCTGCCCAGTGACTTACTCATCTGTATCTTATATGGAAGAGAATCATTCATAAATCTTCAAAATCCATCATGTGGACAGTATTTGCTACCACATTTAAAACTACTAAAATAAATCACTCTCTGTACCACCCAAGCATTAAACTAATGCCCCTCTTAAGCTTCTCGGACACCCAGAGCTTTTGCACACAAAGCAAATAATCTACATTCACAGGGCCCTACAGAACATTAATCCAATCTACTATTTCTGAGGTGAAAAATGAAGCCATTTGAGTCACAGTTAAGGGTTTAATTGAAATTCTAATAATGATTTTTTTAGATAGCATTGAACGTCTTTAACTAAAAATTGTCTTTTCCACAGGCTTATGACTTTTTTCAGTATGACAGATGATTGTAACAGTGAAAAAAACAATATTTCAATGGCTCATCTAAATACTAAACAAAGATGTAAATATTCAGTATGGTGTGCAGGGAATTAGTAGTAGCATTAGCCGTAATGGGACTTGCACAACTAATTCTCCACACAGCTAGCTGAACATGTACCCCAAAGTACTCATCAAGAAAATCAAACTTCCAATTACATTTTAAACAAAAATAGGCTTTAGAAGCTTTCTTTCCCTGAGACAAAACTTTAAAGTAGGTTTATCTTCACAAGAAGGAACTTGAGGACTTCACAAGGTTACTGCCATACTAAAAGTAAATAGAATAAGATTCAAATATTATTTATAAAAATAATCCTTACTGTGGAGTTAACTCTGTTTGGATCCTGTATATTCATTTACGCAGCATCTCCACTCTACTGTTACAGAACTTGAGCACTTCACAGTTTTAGCGTATACACAACATTGCCTGTGAGGTAGTGAGAGGGTCTACCCAACTTTACAACAGAGCCGATATCCTTCAGCTTTGCATCTTTGACACTACACCATCAATGTTCTCTTTCAAGAAGTGCTGATGAGCACCTCTGCAGTAAAGCCATCTAGCAGGGAAGAAAGAATCAAGTTTGAAATGTGAACCTAAGCCATTTGTCTTCTGCCAGCATTCCTCCTCATGGCTGAGATATATCTACCACCTAGCAGGAAGCAGGAGACAGTGAAGGAGTTAATTGTAAGTGACAGCTTCTCATTTTGCGTCTTTCAGAGAAAAAGGTCTGACTTCTGCCAGAAGGAACTGAAACTTTTCAGGATAATACCAGCAAGCACCACTGTAAATGTCCAGGTCATCAGGGGTTCCCTAGATACAAAGAAATTGATGGATACTGGAAAATGTGTAAGACAGAAAGAAACAAAGCAGCACAGGATCAAAGAAGGTTCTGATTTGAGAACGCATATTTTATGACTTACTAAGATAATGTTTCAGTTACGTTTAGAATTGTATACCACTTGCCACATATTAGACATGAGAGATACTTTCTAGCAATAGATGTTGAATTATACGTCAGCCATTCCTCCTCTTCACTTCTGACTCACCCTGAACTTCTAGCAAAAACTGCTTTCTTGTGACTGAAAGTATTCCTTTGTACAATTCCATTATTTATTATATTGCTTTCAATAATTTTCAGTGCAGCCGTATGGTCAGTTCCTAAGCTAAGTTGCCTACCATTATGCTGGCCATTACCACTCAAAGTAAGACTTTGGAGTTATAATGGAGACTTGCAGGAAAACTTCTCAGACATGGTTAAAAAAAAAGGGGGGGGGG
>VZTL01059170.1:36938-50515 GCA_013400535.1 Scopus umbretta
AAAAAAAAGGATATGTCAGAACTGGAAAAGGCCCAGAGAAAAACAGCAAAGATGGTCAAAGTTATGGATTAAGTTGTCCACAAGGAGTGGTTGAGCCTGAAAAGAAAAACAATGTAGAGCAGAAATGAGGTCTATAGGGTAACGAGTAGCATGGAGAGGCTGGACAGGAATCAACTGTCAGAAGAGCCAGCCTCTTTACGCAGAGGGCAGCAGACTTGTGAAAATCCTAGCCGAAGGACTTCATGGCTGAAAGAGGTTTATTTACTGTCCAGGGGAGACTGGGTGAACATTTGAAAGAGAGATCCACTGGGGTTACTGAGGAAAAAAAACACAACTGGTTCAGGAAAACCCTGATGTAAAAAAAGGTGAAGGTTGGGAGAACCTTAAGGAGGAACTAGCACATATGCTTGCGTGATTGTTACTCTTCCCTCACCGTGCACTTGTGGCCACTGTGGGAGACAATCCAAACCTAGATGGCATACAAGGCCTTTGAACCAGTAGCGTGATTAATAGGTCATTATACAGACAGGAAAATTCCTGATTAACTCAATGTCCGCCTTGGAGTCTGATGTGGATTTTAAATCAGAAACAGTCTGATAAACTTTTTATCTCCAGAAAAACAATATCCAAGAAATATTCCATAATCCAAACTAGCCAGGCTATAGTTCTTCATGTCTATTCACCCCACCTCTCAACACAAGGAACTTTTTTGGCACAGCTGAACAATGTCTTTCTGGTTATCCCATAAGCGGGAAGAGAGAAGGCATAGACAACTCTAGAAATCTTAAGAGTAGCGTCATAACATCGAGTCAGTGGAAAAGCAATCCAAATTATGTGAGTATTCTGAATTTTAATTTGTGTCTGAAATTCTCTGAAGTTTTGATTGAGCAGGCAGTTGCTCATGATCTGCATGTGTTAGAGAAGCAGCAGAACCACAGTCATCTTCCTAATTAAGCAAGAAGAATTAAAAATGGTTTAAAAAACATTTTAATATAAACTGATTGTGAATGCAAGCCCATGATATTACACCTCTCGTTTGCAATTAAAAGACATTCCCTCTTTCAAGCCTGAATGGTTTTGCAAAAGGAATGTTTGCTGTTAAGTATGGTGGATGAACTGGATAAATGAATGTTTGTTCAGTTGATTCACCACTACCTGTTTTTTCCCCTGACTACAGTTTGTATATTCTTGCGTCAGGAAGCGTTGGAACCTGGACAAAGAACGAAATCCTTACCCTGCTAAATTTAATGGAAATATTACCACTGACTTGAATGGCACTAAGATTTGATACGGAATTTCTAAGGCCTTGTATAAAAACAAACAATAAAAATGGACCAACTTCTTTCAGTTGGTAAAACTGCCTTGTATGGAAACTCTTTTTTTTAGTTAGATTAACTTGTAGGGGTTTAGTTTAAGGCAATGCCAATGTAATTCGGTCCTGAACAATAGACAGATGTGCACAAAAGACAGTCCCACTAAAAGCTTTTTAACTGAGTTAGCTTAACCTTCTTCTGTAGTAAAGTAAAACTGCTTAGGTGATCTTACAAATGAAACTGAGAATATCTGATACACCATTGCTATAGCACATACTGAAAGATGATCAGTAGTTCTGAGTGTGAGTCATCCTCTTCAGCTCCAGTTGGGATGAAAAGGCATTGGGGGAAAAAAAATGGCTCTCCATTAAATTCCAGTCATGGAGAAGTTCCCAAGCAGGGCCACAACCCCAGCAACACTTGTTTTAATGTTTTATCTCCTTTGGTTGTGCCGGTGGTGGACGGCTAAGGTTCCCCAGGCAAAGTGCTGCACATACATGTTCCCCAAGTGCTGGCGACATGAGCTCTCACCAGCTAGCGATGCCCATTTTGCCCTGCTCTTCTCAGCAGAGAAATCCTACTGCTGACCAGGGGCTGTGGATAGATAGTTTCTGTACTTACCACCCTCTCTGTATAGGCTTTCCTGCACCACTGTTGCAGGGGTGGATCACCACCAGCTATTGTAAACCATTCCTGCATCAAGGTTACCGTGTGAGACACGTGAATATACTCGAAAAGACCCAAATAACCAGCGCAACCAGTGAGGAAGTGCTTCTTTCAAAACAAAATCTGCTTTGCCCCGATTGCTTTCTCTCCTACTTTTACACCCTATTCAGTGTTACTGCTACTGTGAATATGTTAATGTACAATAAACCTCTTCCGTTTCATTACCACTTGGGCGACCTTCTTTCTGCAATACTAGACAAATGATCCTCAACCAAATCTGAGCTGGTTTTGCAGCAAATTACACTAAAAGGGCATTGGATCAGAACTCCACCAACTGTAAAAAAACTACAGCACAATTTTTGTCAACAGTAGCAAACAGTTTCCCCACAACCAAACTCGCAGTATTTTGCTTACACCAGGAACACAGTTTCAGAAAATGCTGCCACATATTCCACAAAACACCTCTCCGTCAAGAATTACTGAAAGAGTTTGATTTTTTCAGGGATGCATGTTAGAAGGGGAATCTCATTTTGAACAACCTTGTGCTCCTGAAAGACCGAGAGGGAGTACAATGTTCACTATAACACAGTAATGGCTGTTTTCCATGATACAATGGAAACTTTATTATTAGTTCTTGCCACCACAAGTCTTTTGACAGTGAAATCAGTGTATCTGTAATAATAATACTGCATTGAAAAAGGCAACAGAGTTTTGAAATGCTCTTCTGGAAAAAGATATATCTTTGGGAACATAAAGTAAGTATCTGGGAAATTTTGTGTTTATTGAGCATCACTCACTGAAATACCATCCCCAGCATGAGTTATCTGAGAGTCTTAGTGTGAAAGATTGCTGAGAAGAGAGCTGAAGCAGTAGGATGAAGTGAAGGAACCATGTTAAATGAACTGCACACCTAGATCCTGGTCCTGAATCCATGTATCTGAAAACTATGAGTGATCTCATGTGGAAAAAGAAACTGCTGCAAGCTCTTCCTTAGTCAGATGTACAACAGTTCTCTGCCTTTCTAGGACTCTCCATGGTTTTCTTCTACATTCTTTATTGGTGATACACAACAGTTTCTCTCATAACTCTATAGGAGTATGCACAGTCGTCAGATCTATGAGAGACCACTCAAAATTGATCACATACATGCAATACAAGTCTGAGTCTGTCTGTAATTCAGGAAGTCAAACTCCATCCACACACTACATTTTTTTTCTGAGCTATCTTTTGCCATCAGAGGTAGTATTTTCCCAGACCTGAAGGTGGAACTCTTGTTCCTTTGATGATCTTTACATGAGTGACATAGCATTTTGGCATTGTCATTTTTATCTTGAGGAAATATGGACTTCTCTGAAGTCACTGTTGGATTGTCTGGGAGATCACATTAGCAATGGTAGTGGAACTGGATGGTCAGGCATGACCGTTGTGCTCACAATGAAATGTGCCAGGAGCTCTTCAGACATTGCCTCTTAGAACTCACAAAGAAAAAAAGATCCTTTTGGGAACATCCTAGGGATCCTATTCTTTCTTTTTCTGATACGTAAGTAGACTTCTTGGTCTTCTTCTGGAGTCATAAAGTTTAAGGAAAGAAAAGACCGAGTATAGTCTTGTGGTCGTACCACCTCCATATCAGACTGCACAGAACGTCTGCCAGTGTATTCTGCATCAAAATTGCAGCTGTGTATGCTTGAGCTACAGTACGTCTTTGAAAAAAATCTCATTATTTTTACTGACAATTTTGTATTGTTTCAAAACAGATTCACAGAGACTTTAATCCTAGAGCCATATTTCTAGTCTTATTTTTTTTTTACTTTTGCTTTCAGAATTTTGTCATTTTCTGAAAGCCAGCACTGCTTCTACTCCCCAAACTTCTCTAAGCCAGACAAGTACCAGTACACCTATGACAAAGGTACCTCTTCACCTGCATTGGATTGTGCTTTTAAAGTATCTCACACGAATGCACATTTTCCACACCTTTCATAATTTTCTTCTGGAGTCTTTCCAATATTTAACGTCCGTTTGAAGTGTAAATGCTGAAACTGAATGCATCATTTCAGTAATGGTTTCATCAGTGCTTATAAACAGGGGTAGTACCCATTCCAGTCATATTTGATGTTCCTCTGGTTTTGCTTCAGAGTATTAGTTTGCAAAAGCTTTGCTGTGGGAGCTCACATTCAGCTGCTTATCTACCATAGCGTCCAGGTCCTCTTTAGCATTGTCTCATGCCATTTGCTCTCTCTCAGATTCCAAGTGCAGCTTTGAGGCTTTATCTTGAATGTATAACCTCCAATTTGACTGTCTTCAGAGGAGTATTTTTACAAGTGAAAATATCTTACAAAGCAATTCAAATGATTTTACCTAAGTAACCTACAACAGCAAAGTAGAGATTTGTTGGTTTTGTCTAGGTAGTTTCTAATAGTACCAGGCCAAGAATAACAACACCCGAAAGGACAGCCTTATCACAAATCTTCACTTAAAATTAACTATCTTGAGAACTGTCAGCTCAATCACTTATTATGAACTACGCAGAATTTGTATTCCATGTTGTATTTATGAGAATAGCATACTGTTCTACCTCAGGTGGAAGCTATTACATCAAGGTTATTAGCTGTATCAACCAAAACCTAAATTCAAATGTGTTTAATCAGATCTTTTCCATAAAAGTGTGTTGACTGGCATTTAATTAATGACTGTATCCCAGGTCAGTACTTCCATGATTCTGCCCCATATCCATGTCAAACTGGCTATGCTACGCTAGCCTGTGTCATCCTCTTCATCCTTTTTAAAATACATGTTCACTGTAAGATTTTTTTTAGTAATCTGCCATTCCCCAGTACTCCATTGCCATTCCAGCAGCTGTACCATGAGCAACAGGACTATGAAGACATTGGGTCCTGTGGATTTGGATCCTTTAGCCCCTAAATAACCTTAATTATAGTAGCTACAATTTATTCTCCATTTGCCCTATGAAAATCCCATCTAGCAGTCTGGAACTATGTATACGCAAAATGGATGGCTAATATATACATACTGATTGTCTGGCCGATTGCTGCTCACAAGAATGTGTAAGAGCTGACTTTCTTGCTTGCTGTTCCCTTGCTGAGGAAACAAATTTAGGTTTATTTCCTCAGTGACGCATCGATTTCCATGAAACTTATGAGTGTAATGCCTTTCTTCAAATTAAACCAGAACTGGCCAAAAGGGCATCAAATGACAGACGAACAGGCAGGTAACATCAATTTTGTCCAGAACAGCAAAATCAGCTTAAATTTGTCTTTGGTACTGTGGAGATATTCTTAAGTCTGTTCGATTAACGCTGTTGAGTTTGGTTAAAATACGTTCTATTTTAATAGTGGCATAACATAGCTGCTCTCCAGATATTGCCAGGTAGCCAGATAGGTGTCCACCTCTATTCAGAGGTGGTAAAATGGTAAAAAAGTGATACCAGGCTGCCCTTGGAGGTTTTGCTCTGCCTGTCCTACAGCTGCCGGCATGCCTGCCGGGAGCGGGTGCCCTGCCAGCCAGGTGTTGGGAGGGGATCCAACACTCAGCGACACAAAGAGGTTCCGCTTGCTGTCAAAATACAGGTCAGAAATATTTCCTAGAGACTTATTTTCTGAACGCTGTTAGAAACAGGGGAGGTCAGTGAAGGGAGAAAGGAGCCTCCCTGGCAGGGCCTGGTCGGCATTTGTCCCCGGCAGATGGATGCTCTGTATCCCCAAGGTCCCCCTTGGCAATTTGGTATCACCTAAATTACGTGTCGAGTAAAAAATGTTGGTCGTGGGGAATTTAAGAAAAGTTCTTAAGATGACGGCGCGAACCCTTGGCTCTCTTTTAGAAGAAGAAACTCAACTTTTCTTTCCCGATGAACCCTTCTCCCAGAGGTTCGGTACCCTCCCCCNCTCCCCGGGGCAGGGCGGTTTCCCTCCCCGCCAGCGGCCGGGTACGCAGGGCTGGCCGGCGCGGCGCAGTGTTCGGGGTGCCCCAGCCGTGTGGGTGCCCCCAGGAGCGGCTGGGCCCGGGGGTCCTTGGCGGGGGGGGGGGGGNGGGGAGGCACAGGATGACTTGCCGGCGGGGAGCTGAACCCAACCAGAACTTGTCACACCAGCCTGGATTCTGGGAGGAAGGAAAAAAAAAAAAAAGAGTAATAGTCTTGCAAGCTTTTAAAAACAGAATTCAGGAAGGAGAAACAAGTGTAGTCCACTTGAAGCCTTCATAGAGGACATAAACCCTTTCTTTATATTCTTCCCTTATGCTTCTACTCTCTGCATGCACCCCTTGCTTGCCAGGGGCGAGACACAAGAAGCGGCAGGCCTCCGTCACCTGTTGGTTGCTGGGGTGAGACCAGAGGCCTAGTTCAGTAAGACAGAAAAATCACTCTTAGGGCTCTGATTGCAGGTTGAACTGTGTTGTGGCCATGTATTGCAGGTGTTGGTCCACTACAAACTCGCTCCGCCGGTTGAGCTCTGCCTAAAAAATGTCAACGTGTTGCTCATTAAGTATTTTCTGCCCTTCTGCAGCTGGCTTGAACACATAAAAACAATACGGAATGCCTGCTGTCTGCTCTGGTTTCTCAAAATGCGGTCAGGCGCCCTTGCCTTGTTTGGATCAAGTTTGTCTGGCCGGGTGATCCACAAGTGCACAGATCCACTAGGAACCACAGCTGTTACGTACAGCTGCTAATTCTGGTTGTTCTGTGGGAGATCCTGCACATGCGGCTCTTTATCCCACTAAGTAGTTTCATGTCACTTTGTGAACACACTGGGGCTGGTGGTAGTGCCTTGTTTCTGCTTAACAGAGCTATTCCCTTTGGTTTCTTTTACAGCCAAAGGAGAAAGATGCACTTCAGACCCAAAGTGCAATTTGGCTGTAGCTCACCACAGGAGTGTGTTCCTCACTAACTCCAGACCTCAGCCAAGGGAGCAATAGTGAATACTCTTTGTCGCTGCAATTTTGGGGCCAGTACTACTCTAAGAGGAAGTGTTTCAGGTCAGCTTGGTGAGAAAGCTGTTGTAACTTTCTGTGTTCTGTCATCTGTACTCTAATTTATTTTATTTACATTGAGAAAAGGAAAAAGCTTTTTGGCCTTACAACCCTTAAAAACAAGGCATCTGTGCTGGAAGTACTTTTTCTAGTGGCAATGGTTGTTTAAAGTGTTGTAAGTTAATTAAAATCAAATAGGAGTGTTACGTTGTATTTCTCTGGGCAATCAGAACTCTTCAGGTTTATTCTGCACTTTTCCTACTGTATTTGAATGGAGAACACTAGGCAGTTTAACAGAAGTTCATGAGCATTACATTTGATGTGCATTAACAGCATTTTGTGAAACTTATAATACCAGTTACAAGTGTGTTACCATACATAAAAAGAATTTTACTTCTGATTGACTCCAACTATATGCTTTCTGTGCACTGCCACAAAGTAAGTGCAGATTTTGTTAGTGTCAGAATTACATTCACGCTTTCACTGTTTGGAATTGGATGACATAACATTCTTCTACCCCTTAAAATTATTTGATTTAAACGGCAAAATAAGATAGCATATGGTGGTTGGACCTTCAAAAGCTGAAAGAAGAAGTGATCTGTTTCTGAAAAATTTTGTTTGCTTTATATACCCATTTATTTGGTAAAGCAAAGATCAAACCAGGAGAATTCTTCAGGTTCTTTTGCTCTGTTGCTTACAAAGGAGAACATGTGGACTAATCCTTTATGGAAGATACACTTAAGTAAGTTCAAGGACATGGGGTAAACAAACTGGATAAGGAATTTTTCTCTGTCTTGGGTAGTAAGAATCATAGATGATTTTCATATTAATTCACCATCTAATACTTTGACAATGCTGCCACAGTATGCTTTGGATATGTATTAACACAGTTGACTGAAAATTATTCTGCATCTGGGTCTTGATCACTTCTGGATAAGTGTTACTTCTGTCACTGAAATATAATTGAATTTTGATGCATGAATTTTGAATGTTAAATTGAAGGTATGTTACTTAGAAGATAACCCCTAACAGGCCCGTAGCATCAGCATTTGAAAAGACAAGATTGTGTAATTTCTTTGTTTATCAAAATATCTTGCAGAGTGAATATAATAAAGGACAGTTAATTACAAATGGTTTTATCTAACTTTTTAAATTACTGATTTAATGATGCGGTATTCTCTTGGGCTTTTTTGCTCAAACTTGAATTTATTTTAGAGAATTCGAGCCATGTATTGCAGTCTCAGAGGACTTGAGATTTTGTTGTGCTTGGAACTTAGTAAATACCTGTAGGAAGGACTGCGCAAACATCTGTTCACGTGACAGTCATAGAATATCTCCAGTTGGAAGGGATCCATAATGATCATCCTGTACAGAAACAATCAGAAAGGGAGGGCAATGGGTCACACAACCTCATGTTGTCTGAATGGCACGCTCTGAGAAGAGTTCAGAACTTATGCAGGTTCATGTACGTGCTGACTGCAATTCAGATCCAAGGGCAGAGACAAAACTGTCTTCTTACAAAGCTGACATTGAGAGTGGTGTTTACTTGCCTGAGGAGAGTGGTTGATAGGCTGGACGGGGCTGCTACTGAGAGGGAACTTGACGGGATGGAGAAATGGGCTGACAGGAACATCATAAATTCCAGTAAAGGCAAGGAGAAAGCACTGCATCTAGGATGGAATAGCCCAATGACCAGGACAGGCTGGGGGAAGACTTGATGGAGAGCAGCATTGCAGAATAGGACCTGGGTGTCCTGGTGGACCACACGCTGAGTACGAGTCTGTGCTGTTGCAGCGAAGGAGGACAACCACATTGTGGGCCATTTTAGTAATCGTGTCTGAGGGACAGCAGGTCGAAGGAGTGAGTCTTCCCCTCTGCTCGGCAGCTGTGAGGCTAGCAAGGCGGTTAGGGGGCTGGAGCACATGATATTCAAGGAGAAATTGAGGGAGGTGGGTTTCTTCAGCCTTAAGAAGAGAAGGTGAAGGAAGGAGAGATCTTGTTGCTGTGTGTGGGAAGATAGAGAGCTAGACTCCTCTTGGAGGTGCCTGATGATGGGATGAGAGACAATGGACACAAGCTGGTTTAGCTACAACAAAGGTCTTTTTGGTTTTGTTTGTTTTTAACCTGCAGAATGGTCAGACACTGAAGGAGAGGTCTAGGGAGTGTGTGGAGTGTCCCTCTGTGGAGGTGTTAGAACCTGACTGGATAAGGGCCTGTGCAACCACATCTAATTCAGCTTGTGCTGGATAGCGCATGAAAATCCCTCCCAACCTAAACCGTCCTGTTATTCTGTGATTATTCAAAAAAACAGGCACTATAGCTTTGGTGTTAAAGTTAACGCTTGGGAAAACACAAACCAAATAAAGTATGCAAGAAACCTTAGACTTCCTTGAAATTGCATTTGGAATGAGCATATGGTCATCACAAAAACTTGTAATGTTAATTTTATTTACCATATTATATGAACTAAAAAAAAAAGTAAGACCTTTGCATATTTTCTTACTGGTAATTTATGGCTTAGATTTTTTGTTAAAAAGCTACTATACTGTTTGAGAGAAGGTTAAGCAGGAGACCTGATGAGAATGTAAGGAGTTTTTATATTTCTTTCTTAGTTTCTCACACCTGCTGTGCGGTGAATTTTAGGCAGCAGTACCTTAAAGAGACTTGTAGACACTGTCGTGAAAGCTAGTTCACTGTCTGGGAATTTTTAAGGAGAAGAAAATGACTATGCAGAGCCCTGCATGCAGCCAAATCTTTGAATTTAAAACTGTTGCCTATTCAGATTACCTACTCAAGACATATGGCTGTTGGTTATATTAACTCTGCTTTCACAGTGGTCCGGTTTATAAGTCATCTAAACTGTCAGTTTTGAGTCTTATCAGTCTCCAGATGTCATGAAAGGTTAAGGACAAAATTATGACGGATTTAGCTTAGTCTCTTCTGTATTTGTTCTAAGACAGAACGGGCTGTGGATTTTGAGTTCATATCGCGTGCTAAGTTTACAGAATTTGTGTCATTGCTTCTTCAAGATGATTCAGTATTAAAGAAAAGCATGGCATGGCTACTAAATGTCTTTAAGGAACCAATTTTTAATTAATTCTAATTAAAGCTCATAAACTCATGGATTATTGTGTAAGCTGTCAGGAAAGTAAGTGTGTATTCAAAGAGGAAGTACTGCAGTTTGGAGTTTGATGCTTTTTATCTTTTGCTCATTGCAAAAAAAATCTGGTCTAGACTCGAAATGAAGTTAATCTGTGAGATACAAGTGGCTCTTTCAAAAGTGTTAGGGATGGTAGTGACCAAGGTATAATAAAAGAACCAATGTATCTGTTATTGTCTTGCATTTAAGCTGCTGTTTAAGCTACTGGTTTTAGAATGGTGGAAGTCAACACAGAAGGATTAAAGTTCTTTTTACATCCCAGAAAAATGTGTGACCACCCACTGTGTGTTTATTTGGAGGTTTGGACAAAGACCTATTAATATTAAATGTGTTGGGTTAGAAAGGGATTTGTAAGACTGCTTGATAGTGTCTCTCTCTGTTATTTGAAGCGGGGGTGATTTAGCAATGACTGCAAAATAGCAGTGACTGCAAAGTCAATCAATGAAATAATTTCCTTCTGAGGTTCTGAAAAAGGAAAAGGTGGATTAGTGGTAACTCTGCAGTGAAACCTTAAAGATTGACTTCCCCTGAGTTGTGCTACTCTCAGTAAATGCTCAGTTTTCCACAGTTTCCAGTTTCTTTGTTGGATGAGGTAGATAAAGGAGAACCTTCTCTTAGCATTCTCTTCTTCAGAAAAACACAACATTGTTTATTTGCAACTGTCCTGGAGAAGGTGAGTAATCTGGGACTAATTCCCTCTGGAAACCCAGCTTCCCTTTGCGAGAAGAGCTTTCATTTTTCTCATTGGCCTGATGGAAGATGCTTACTGCTCGGCTCCTTTGAAGATAAGGGAGATTTATACATATCCTCACTGCAGCCTACAAGTGAGGGCTGTGACTGAACTTTGAGTGGTTCGGTCGAAGACCCAGTGCCATCAGGTGGTGTCTGCCTTCAAGTTCTCTCTGCCTGCAGGGATCACAGGTCTCAGAAAACCCTCAACACTCTCCCTCCGCACTTTAACACCACGGTTAGATGTGAGAAAAATGATGTGTAATTTCACTGTTTGGCAGTGTGAAAAGTAGGAAAAAAATTTAACCTGTTATATTCTGCTGTGCCTAATCTGCACCAGGGGGATTACGCTAGTTTAATTATTTTAAATTAGTTTGGTTACTGAAAGAGGAGAATCAAGGAAAGCCACCTGATGCAGTTGCTGTTGTAGTACAAGTACTTTCATCTCATCAAGTTCGCGCATGTCTTGTTTACTGATACTTGTGACAAAAATTTCTCATACGGGTCTGCAATTCAACTTCAACTTCTTGTTTTTGTTAAAGAAGGAGTATACAGAAAGAAAATATCATTTAAATAACATCTGTTCATGCAGTATTAAAACCACAAAATTATCTCACAATAATTTTTTCTTGGCCTTTGTGTGCATTCAGCATAATGGAGTTCCTTTATATTACTCATATGCTTTGTAGATAAATGCTATTATATACAGTTCTATATATCTTTCTTTTAGAGAAGTGGAGCTTCAAAGTTATGTTTTATGGGTATGGAGGGAACGGAATTCAGGCTGCAAATATTTCAGCAACCTGTTTAAAACCCCTTATTAGGTGATGCCTTAGACATTTTCAGCAGGGGACAAATCCAAGTGGAGTGCATCTCTTGATTCAGGAGCTCTTAATCTTTCTAAGAAATGGACTTCCAAAATTAATTTTATTTTGTTGTCTTTTCAGGGCATGTGTTACAATTTTTAAGATGATTCAGAATGTAAATTGGCAAAACTTGGACTCTGATCAAGCAAAGCATCTAACTGGAAGTTTTTTTCAAAGGCTTCTATCTATCAATACGGTGCAGAGCATGTTTGCATCTGCCTTAATTATTTAGCTATTTTATTTCTTAGTGTTAAGTTATATCTATGCAAAATGATCCCCAAAGCCTTCAAATAAAAGGCAATAATACATTAAGTGCATATAGAGTATCCAGATTTTAAGTAGTTAATACTGCTCAAATGTGGTTTTGGAATAGATGTGATTATTGGAAAGACTGATTTACCTTATTTTGCTTTCTTTTAAAAAGTGATTCTACATTGCTGCATTTTTGTAAGTCTGTAATTCTTTGGGTTTTAGGCGTTTCTACCTTGGTGAAGGTATACTGGACAAGTGTTGACTTGAAAGCTGCTTTTAGGATGTCTGAAGATGACGAAAAAGTTAAGCTCCGTCGCATTGAACCTGCGATTCAGAAATTCATTAAAGTGGCAATTCCAACAGATTTGGAAAGGTTAAGAAAACACCAAATAAATATTGAGAAGGTTAGTGTTCACTCTTTACTAATGTAGTTCTTTCTACAGTGTAGAAGCAGTCACACTGGAAGATTTTGATGAAAAGTTGATTATGAAATGCTTTAAATCAAATTTGGCTAAAAATGAAACTTCTGTATTGTCTAGTAATTCAGTGTGTACAAAGGCCTTTACATTTGTAGTAGCTAGTCAATCTACAGAGTGAGAAACATTACTGTTTGGTGTTTAAAAGTTACTGTAAGGATAGCAGCCTGATATTCTTACTTTATTTTTAAGTCACAATGGTTTGCTGCCAACTATTCTGAGTAACTTACTATTTATACCTGTCTTTTTCCCTATATATTTTTAAACTGAGTTGAGAGAAATAGGTTGAGTAAGTAATAAGTAAATAGAAAAAGAATTGTATCAAAATTGTAGTATGTGTATATGCTTCTTGTTGACATTAGCTCACACTTAACAGTGAAACTAAATGTGCTTCCAAGTTAAATTCTTGCATACACTGTAGCAATACCTGTGCTGGTAAAATAAACATGTCCAGGACAGATGTCTGGCATGAAATGGCCGATGTCCATATTGATAAATCCTCATATTTTGCAAAACAGGGTGGCTGTATCCACATTGCTGATGGGAAGTGGCCTCTGTTCTGTGTTTATAACTCCTTAGCCATTCTCAGGAACTCTTTACGTGAAAGAGCTGTTTGGCATGGGCAGGGACAGTTCTAACTATTTAACAGTGCAGATGACCAGATTTCAGACTTGAAACATTCTCGCTCTCTTAGTATCAATATAGCCTGTGGAAACATAGAAATCGGTTTATTGAGGAAGATGATGTCCTGGTTTCGGCTGTGCTAGAGTTAATTTCTTCCTGAACAAGTGCACAATCCTGAAAAACTAAAGTATTTGGAAAAAGTATGTTGTCACCCTAGCAACTCCAGAGAGACACAAATTACTGCAACGTGCTGGGGCCTGGCCCATGCCTATTGAGCTCTGTTTAAGACTATTCAGAACCTCAGAATCTCAGGGGAAGAGGTGGTCTCTGATGACAAAATGACAGGCACTGTGGCTACTCCAGCCCTGGCGACAGGCACTGTCAAGCATAAAGGAAAGGTATCCCTTCAAGGAAGACATTGTATGTCACCCAGGCAAGTGGACCACCGTGGAGAGAGGTATCTAGTACCTGAAGGGAATTAGTGATGCTGGAGGTGATTTCTGATGAC
>VZTL01059171.1:0-25288 GCA_013400535.1 Scopus umbretta
ATGATTCTATGATTCTATACTATTTATTCCTTTTTTTTTTAAAGCAAGAATATCAGTGATCATTACATCAGCACTGAGGGTTCTGGACTCTGATTGACTCAGACATGCTGGGCTGCAAGACTCAAAGAATATATATTTTTAGAGCTCAGAGGAGCTACTGACAAACAAAATCTACAGGTGCTTCATGAATTCATAGACGTGACAGATACTCTATCACTGGCAGAGTTCACTCAAGATAAAATAATTGATTTATCTCAGGATATAATATGTTGCTTCCTTTAGAAGCAAATGACAAAAGTTAATGATACATCTGATAGCACCAAGTTGTTCTGATTCTTTTTTAATCAGTAAAGACACTTCCTCTGAATTAGTTTTGTTTGTAGCCATTCAAACCAAACCAGACAGGAATTCAAATCATGGAGTTCCAGATCTTTGTAGAAAACTCTAATTCATTATGTTATTATTTTAACAAGATACTAGTTTGCCTGGCTTATGAACCAGGTTAGTTCAACTTCAGGGTTCCCCCACATTTTATAGACCTGTCATAGACCCTGAAATCACCCAGCTCCAAAGACAGGCAGAGCAAGCCTGAATACATGCTTTTGTTGCACTGCTTATGTAGGATGGAGCTGTGGTCAGCCAGACCACCAAAGAAAGCTAGAAAACCTTCAAGCCATTACAGTAATGCTGCCAACATGACATTTCAGAAATAGAGATGTTTTCTAAAGACACTGTTGAACACCAATGTGCTTTGTGTCCCTAAGTCTTGTGGGAGTAATCATTTCAAAGCAGCCTGTCATGGTTTAAGAAGGGTGATTTTCATTTTCCAACAATGCACCTTGTTGCCCCTATAACACGTTTACAGCAAAATCCCAAAGATATCAGCCCAGTAGCCAAAAGTCCCAGTCACATGAGACAGTTGTTTCTGAATGACAACCCCGGCTCCCCATGACTGGCTCATTGCCTAAAAAGAAGTGAATGAGAGCCCAGAGCAGATACATTTCCACGACTACAGAAAATATAAGAAACCTGAGATTCTCCTTTGCAGAGGTTTGGCTTTTCTAACAATCAAAACACAACACAGTGCTGAGAAGTAGCTCTGTCCATGTCTCCAGACTTTCCTGCTCCCTATTGCCCTTCCCCATGCTTGCTCAGCCAGCATCCTTGATCCCTTCCACGGTGCCTGGCCCCTACCTCCCTCCAACCTCTTGGAGGAAATGGGCCATCATTTTTGTGCCCATCATCTACAAGTCCATCAGCAGAGCTGGCCAAATCCTCCCCTACCCCTTACTGGGAGATGGGTGTACAAAGAATGCAGGAGGAGGTTGCAACTACAAATTTTACCCCGATCAGTTATGGATAAGGGGAGAAAATACAAGTTAGTTTATGTCAGATATATTCTTTCTCTCAGCATTTTGATGATCATGTTAACTTTCTAAGCTGTCATTTCAATTTGGGCATGAATTAATCCCACCAACCTGGTAGCACATCTAACACAGTGAAAGTAGCAGTAACACTTCCACCTTAACGCTGTGTATTGTTAAGTTTTAGCAGGACTGGGTCTTGTACTTTTAATATTTGAAGTCCAGGTTTTCAGAAGATATAAATCTTAAATTTAAGAACAAGTTCTGTAATTCTCTCTCATTTTAACCCTTGTTTTAAATAAAGCCTGATTTAACTGGTCTATTTTTCTTTTCCTTGTAACTTGCAAAAGTACCCAAGCACTTTGAATGTAGAGATCTCCAGGAACAGCAGTACCACATGAAACCAAGTGCTCACCATTTAATTTTTACTGACACTAATAATCCTGAATGCAACACACTGGCTTACAACTTTACCTTGGAGATACAGGCTATAAGAGAAGATAATGTGATGTAGTGCAAAGGAATGAGAGGGGTTTCTCAATATTTGTAAGAAAATTCAGGGATTGTAAAGGTAGTAAAACAACAATTGATTTTACTGCTGTGTACAGACTGGCAGAAAGATACATGCCATTGGTATGGAAGGATAGGAAATGATGCCACAGAAGTGAAAGTATGCAAAGATATTCCAAGGGAAGCTGGAGAGAAAGCTTGCTACTTGATCTCAAAGGGTTTTATTTCCAAAGATCAGGATTTCTCAGGAGACAGTAACTATACTAAAAAACTGTACATATAGTAAGCCTGCCACACCTATTTCCTTTTTATCTACCACGAAAAAAAATCAAGTCAAAGGCTCTATCAAACTTGTCAAAACAAGAGAATGTTCCTACATGTCAGCCTCATCAATCAACCGCTGCCACTGCAGGATTAGGTTTCACATGGATAATAAACACTTTTTATATTTGACATTGATTTCTAGCTTGTCATTTTTCTATTAATAACTCAGACCAAAAAGGAAGAAAGAGTGTAAAGCAAGGCAGAGATGGGACTCTTAGTGGATGTATTGTATTTAATATTGCTGATAATTCTCATTGGCCCTATCCAATGACGAAGGTATCTCTACCGTCCAGGACAACTGGATTTCAGCACTGTAAGGCTTTTATAAGGCCATCTATTTTAGTCTTGTTTTCACAGTTAGAAGAGGACATGAAAGACAATATTACAGGTGGGAGAAACATCTGGTTTCCATACTAGTTATATTTGTCCAAAACTGAAAAAGCTAGGTAAATCTAACTGTGTTTTTGGATTCATAATACTTTATCAATAACTGCTGTTAATTAGGAAAGTAACTTCATTCCTATGGCAAAGGAGACAGCATTTACAGAAGCTATATTTATTGAGCTCTGCAGACACCTCAGTCTAATCTGGCCTGTGTATCCCAGAAAGACAGGACAAAATCAAAACTCCCAGGCCCACTGAGACACAGGGCTCCTCAGGGCATCCATGTGCTGAGATGCAGTGGTAACCTGCTTCCATTTTTGGCAGGATGCTTCACCTGCAGCAAGTAACTCATCCTTGGCTGCTAGGTTTTTTCTATCTGTATACAAAGCAAAATTGCTACCTGATTAGTTAATGTTTGTGAAGTGCTAAGAATTGTTATGACAGACCTTGCTCCTGCCAAACGCAGGAAAAATCAATTAATCCATCTCAGTGCCAACCCATCTCAGTTCCAATCAATCTAGTAATCGCTGCCTGAATGCTATTTTCTATCAGTTGCACATGTATTTTTTACCTTGTTTTAATACAAGCATAGCTGATTTGGGTGGGGGAGGGTAAGCCCCACATAAGAGTGAAATTACATTTCACACTAGTTTTCCTTCTTCACAAGTGCTTACTCATCTCTAATCTCTGTTCTAACATCAGCCCAGGCACAAGGGAAATACATATTCAGGTTAATTTCTACAATCAGTACCTTGATGTACCTTGAATGGAAAAAACTGGCCAAGTAATGATTAAGAGACAAAAATGCAGCTTTTTGGTGAAGCAAATTGTTGCAAGTTGCTCTCAAACTCATAAAAATGTTTCTGTTATGATGTTAGGCAGCTGGTGTGCTGCGGCTGCTGTTTATCGCAGTAACCATTGTCTCATTGCTACCTCCAACCCCCTCATCTATTTTGTACAGTCATCTTTTGTTTCTCACAACTAAAGTACAATGTTTTTCACAGGAATGTGCTTTTGTTCTGTGTCCTGTCTTGCATAATGGGCCTTAATACAGGCTTCTACAAGCTAAATATTAATGTTTAGCATTTTCATGTCTTCCATTATGGCCATTCTGTTTTGGCTTGTGCTGCTGAAGGGAAAAATAATCAGTTGCTGCCTCCAGGGTAATCCTGGTCTTAGGGGAAGTAAGAAACTGAATTTTAATTTCAACGCCTCATGAGCCAGGCAATTTCTGCTGATTCAGGTATGTGTGTGAAAGCAGCTGCCCTGGGGAATCCAATGCTGATGTCATGCCCACACGCTTCACAAGACAGAGGGTAAACCCTTCTGCTTGTATCACACCGCAGATGAGTCTTGGGACAGCTGTGCCAGAGTGTGAGGATTTTAAAGGGACATTAAAGACAGGTCATGCAGATGGGCATGCAGCTGAAGTGGAATTACTATAAAAGCTGGACTATAACATCTACAGGGACACCTTCTTTAAGGAAGCACAACTCTGCAGCCCCTGAGTCCCTAAATCACAGACTTGGGACCTATTTTTCCAGCAGACTTTTAGTACGCTGAACAGTGGCATACAGCAAAGTCATGATCATCAGAAGAGTCTCGGTATAAAGTGACAGCACATAAAGCTAATTCAGCTATGTTAATAGTGCCCCAGGAAACATAATACCTGTTCTTTAAGTGTGTACTAGAAAGCTTCATTAAAAGTTTGTTTTGAAGTGATTTTTCTGCTCTTTGTTCTCTCTCAGTTCCTTTAAAGTTGTTTGGTTTTTTTTTCCTGTTGAAAACAAATCATACTTAGAATAAAGAGACCGCTGACCTACATTCTCACAGCTGTATTATACTTAATTGTGAAACATGTCAAATGAAATTCAGGAATGAAGTGATCGGCACTGAGACAGGCTGCAAAAACACCTACCTCTCAAACTCCTAAGCCTGCCATTTGAAACCATTAGAATAATATCTTTGAAAGATCCAAGCAGGATCTCCAATGACTGAATTTGTCTTCTCAGACACATGTTTTTCACATCATAGAAAAGCCACTTAACTCCAATGCACGGACCAACCTGAGCCAAACACAGGCACATTAAAATCAGAATACATGATACGTAAAACCACCTCCCTATTCAGGAATGTTATGACCAGATTGCTGTGGTCTGTCAAACTAAAAGCAAGGAGTGTATACCAAAGCAGAAGTCCACACCTGCATAGTCTAAGATAAAGACTGTTAAGGAACAAATGAAATCATACTGTATTAAAGACAGTATTGGTTATTTTGTTTAAGCACATCTAAAAGGAATGTCCCATTTGAAGGTCTCTATTTCTTGGGGAAGAGGATAAAAGCACTTAGAAGATGCTCTTGGAGTAAGGAGCCAAATTCTGCTTGACTTTGCTTCAATGTCCAGGTGCGGATCCTTGTACCCTCCCTGGCACAGACTGTGGTGTACGGCACTGCACAGGGCTGCTGGCCACAGCTGCATGGTACCAGGCCCATGAAAATCTCTCCCTGACTCTGGACAGGAGCTGTATTTACTGGCTAACAGATAAGTATCAGTCCTTTCCTGATTCAGGTTACTGAGTTGCTAAAGGGAGGCTGTAAAATGCTGGGAAATTTTATAAATCACTCTTGGCCATCATGCCTGAAGTCACATTACTTTTGGGGAACAGTTTAAAACATGGGACATGCCTCAAACTCAATGAAGGGTTTGCACAGGCCCATGACCCTGCCAAGCATGGGAGGACCTGGTGCACAGTCCCTCAACTTTTTGGACACACTTGTTCTGCTGCGGTTTCGGTGCACAGCTAGCAAGTGTGTTTTACCCAAAATCACATTCAGAATAAACTTTTGAGTATAACAAAGTGCCACAAATCAAGGTGAATTTGAACCCTGTGAGTAAAAAATTCCATAAACCATGAATTTACCAGGTGAAAAATGGACTAGGAAGTAAATCTTAGACACACGTGTACAAAATATGTTTACATGCATGTATGTGCAGACACAGTCTGTATACATCTCAAATAAGCTGCTGCTTATGTAGTCATTATTCTTATTTCAGCTTCAAAGTCAGCTACAGCTATGGATTTCAAAAGTTTTCTTGACCGTGCACAGCTTATATTTGGTGTATTCTTGACTACTTGCAGAACAAATGCATAGCAATGCAAAAAAAGAGCAGGAGGAAAGACTGCTGAAAACTACTATTAAATATCATTCTAAATAAAATTGGCTAAAACTATACTGTAAAAGTGCCTACTCCCATACGCCATTGTTCAGAAAACACAGCTGATTTGGGAGAAAGAATGTTAGTGAAGACCGAGGAGATTCATCTCATCTTACACCAGCTTAAAAGAGAACTATAGATAGATAAATATAGTAAACTATAGCTAGGTATAGTATAGATAGTAAACTACAGATAGTAGTAGATAGATGAACAGCTTGAAGTCTTTATTCTGTTTGCTTATTTAGATAGCACTGAAAAAAAAATCTAATCTCTTGCTGTTAACACAAAAAATATTCAGAACATGCCACAGATTTCATGTTTCAGGCAGCATACCATTTCCTAAGGCTATATATATGTTTTTTCCTTTGTGCAGCACCAGAAACTCCATAAGGGAACAAAGGCCAGTAGTAGAATTCCAAGCTCATTTTAAGAGGCTTTTGCTTATCTTGCATTATTTTGTTCTTCGTTTTCTCTCTCAATGGTATCTTGAATGAAACACCTAACACTTACAAGGGTGACAAATGTTCTGGCAAGCAAGAAGCATATGAAAGATAACATTAAACACAAATTGTCAACTTGGTGCAAATATTAACTCTGGTCTCTGAGAAGGTGAAAGAAAAAGGTCTCTTTGTATGATGATGCAAAGGCCTTATTGTAAACACTGGGCATCAGGAATGTTTGCTATCATGTACTTAAGTTAATAACTAGGTAGCACCACATCTGGGACAAGGAAGCAGCTGAGGCCATTGAGCTGCTTTGGCTGGGTTTGTGGGAGCTTCCATTTGGAGAAGAAGGATGCTATAAAATAGAAGAAGATTTTAAAAATCACCTTGAGTTGAGTAGCAGCCAGAGATGCTCAGTGGGTGGGATGAGTTGTGTTAGGTGCCTGTGGAAAACCAACAGGTAGACCTGAGTCTGGACCCCTCAGAGAAGCTCTTGGAGAAAGGGTAGAAGGTGGAGTGGCACTTAAGAGAGTGCCCTGAGAGCTGAAGGTTGATGGAACATGCCTGGCCTTAGCCAATGAGGCCAGAAGCATAAACTAAGTTGGTCCCCTTCACAGCAGGTCAGATTCTGGTATGGTGATGTTCCAGGTGAGCATTTCAGTGACAAAAAGCAAATCCTTCTACTAATCTTCTGACCATGCTAAGCTGTGAATCTCAGCTTAAAAAACCCCAAACATTACTGCCTCAGCCCTGCTGCCTTTCTCTTACTCTGGCAGCTCATGAAATATCCCATGGATGTTTCATCCCATGAAACATCCTCACTCACCACTGCCACTTGGAACCTGCTAATTGCCAAGATATGGCTCTTATTGAGTCCCATGGTATTTACAGAGACACTGTTCATTCGGAGTGATATTAACCTGCAGATAGTTTTCCAGTATAAGCAGTACTGAAGCACACACCAGGGTATACCTGACAATCATAATCTCTGTCACCCAATACAGTTGTACAATGACAACCCTGAAATTTCAGGTCACAAATATCATTCTTGTTAGAGAGAAAACACAGCTCTGCACAGATGCACCAAGTAACATAGTTTTAGATTATTTTAAAGTGAGATTTGTCCAATCTGTCCTGCATTTTGACCATATCAAAATTCACAAAATCAAAACTCATCTCTCTCATTCATTTCTGAGAAGACATGGTATATTTGTGATGTTCTCTGGATGTACAGCATCTAGAACAGAAATAATTTTTTCAGCATTTTGTAGTAATAGTTTTAAACAGATTTCTCATGAGACATATCACAATCTATAAAGAAAATGCTTTTATCTTTTAAATACATTGTTCTGGGTCCATATTTACCATTCCTCACCAAATCTATTTCATCTTTGTCAATTTTTACAGTTCTCAAAAGACCACAACAAAAAAAGGTTGTGGTAAAAAGTTAATCCTAACAACGAGCTTCTCCATTCAGGACAGGACATGACATAATAGCTATTGATCTGTTGATGAATTCAGTTTCAAAACATCCCATCCTGTACCAACACCTACACTCAGTAGAGCAGCAGGGCCTGTGTGAGCTCCAGGTATGTTTTGCAGTCCTTACTCCTATTTCTGCCTGAGTAAGGACAAAGGTATCACCTTCTGTGCATATAAAATGAAGAGTAAACCTCCAATCTATGCCAGTCTGAACTATCTCAGATAAAAACACTGAACCTAAAGCTCTGCCTAGATCTTGCTCCTGCTCCTGTTCAGTTTTGCTAACATAGGACATTCCACTCAAATAAACAACCAAATATTGATATTTATGCAAATGGAACCAGTTGCAATATAAACTTTTGAAGTTTGCTTGTGTGTGCTTCAAAACCAAAAAACAGTATTTTTACTTTGAACCTTCTGTCTCAAACACTATGAAAAAGATGCCTTTCAAGTAAATAAATACAATTCAAATCGAGATAGTACATGCAGTGTAAAATCTTCTACCACAATGTAAGGCAGCAAATACAGTATTATAGCTAAGCTCTACACCACTAAGACCAAGTTTTTGTAGGAAAAACATTGACAGACCTTTAACTATTATAGTGCCTCCTGGCAGTGCTATAATTAGATTGAACATAACTATTAGTCATCTTAATTAGTATACACATTCCTTGTTTAGCACAATAAAAATTACAAAGAAAGGATGCCACTTAATTAGGTGACCTGGGAATTGATGCCTACCTATATTTCACTTTTATTTTAAGTGTCCTTACTAAGATTAAATTTAATATTTGTAACTAAGTCTGGGTATTTATATGGCTCTCCACCTGTACATAAAAGCACCTGTTAAATTAATATATATTAAATACCTCAAGGACATTTCTGAAATTATGCTAACATTTCATTTGGAACTGTATTCCAAGAAAAGAAATACATCACAATTTTAGAAACTCAAGGTTAATTGCATATTCTAATAAGTGTCTTACATACCATAAATTTAAAAGAGAGTGCATTCAGTTAAGTCCCCCATCATCCTTCCAGTTCTCCTGATGATGCCTCATTGTTTCCCTAGTGAAGTTCTTGGACCTCTTTAAAACCTCTGCCACTGGGACTATTTAATGGCTCCTCTGTTGTAGGGAGAGAGGAAGGCAACATCAGACCTGACGTCCCACTGAGCTTCACCTAATCAGCAGTACAATAGCTATCCACATTCAAAAAGACAAATATAAAAAACTATCTTACATGTCCCTGAAAATGTCAAGCTGCAAACCTGCAGCTCTGGACCTGTCTGTGGACCTGTCCTTCAGTACAGTACATTGTTACTCAGTTTTAGGGCACAGGTATGCATGCAAATAGGGTGCATTTGTTCTACGGCCGTCAGTAAAGAGGAGTTGAAGCTTTGGAAGAAAGCACACCATTTCTTCAGCATGATGAGGTAGGACCTCTAGTAAATACAGAACTGGAGCTGTATCTTCTGCTCTATTGTGACTTGGAATACACCTGCACTTTCTTCTTTTTGGTTCCTTGCTTTCACCATAATTGTTGCATAATTGTTCACTTAGGAAACTGGAAAACTGCTCGGTGGTACTTTACTACTTACTAGTGCAAAGACACTCACCAGCGTGTGGCAGGATGCAACAGCCCTTTAATAACCTTTGATTGGCTAAAGTAGATTTTAGTTTTGAAAGTCTAACAGACCTTATAAAAATGTTGGCAATTCAAATAATGGGAAAGTACAATGAAAATCACCATTACAAATACCAGTTGTTGATCATTTATGAACATGACTTTCACCAAGCACTAAGTCCTCAAACACAGTTTCCAGCTGCAATTCCTGCAAATTTTAATTTTTTTTAAGAGTAGAACTAAGTAGCCACATGCTTTTATTAGGGAGGTGTTTTAAAGTATGAATCTCACCCGTCACACATTATAAACCAGTGGAAAGTTGGTATCAGTAATCCCTAGTACCATGATACCCTCCTACACTTCCAAGTACCCTAATTTCTGCAGTGCTGAAAAGCCTCTGAGAAGACATCTAGGGCATCCAGCAAGCTGTCTGGGGACTTGGGTTTGATTTTGAGTCTCTGTCTTTACCTCAAAAAGTGGTACATCATGATGGTCTGTACACCTACCCATTTCATAGGTCAACTGAGGAGTTATTTATCTGAGACTTCTTGAAGCTACTGGCTAAATGAGATCAGCTGTTAGTTTTGCAGCATCAAAGATGCTACAGAATTGTTAATTATGTTTAACAATTTTGATTGCACTAGTTTCATACATAGATTTCTTGAAAATAAAGTGCACCCACTTTGCTGTACACAGATACACCATATACAGTAGGAGACAGAATAAAGCAAGCAGTTGAGAGCCTCTAGCATGTGTCTTTAACTGTATGACTGCAATAACAACACCCTGTGTTTAAGCCTTGAGTGGGCAGAGAGTCTTTCAGTCTACCCGGAGTGCAATATAGCATACAATAAACAGCTTCGATGTGATACAATGGCATTTTGCAATAAAACTGCTGCTCAGAACAAGAAAAATGAAGACAAAACAAAAATGTCATGACATTTGGTATAGAAACCAAACATGCTTTCTTGCCAGGTACCTGCTGACATTGCCAGACTTTAACCTCTTCCCTCCAGCCCAGAAAGCCCATCACAGCAGTTAGCAATCTGTTCATACCGCCATTAAACCTATTATCCCTTAGTGATGGAAAAGTCTCTACAAATGCCACAGTGCCAATGCTCTGTGACAAATCCCATTCCTTCTAAGTGGAGAGTGTTCAATATTTACTATCCCCAGACTAATTTGAATTTAAAGGGGAAAAAAAAAAAGAATTAATGAAGAAAATTGCTTCTGTAGGCAGTCTATGGTAAATATCAATATGTTTCATCAGAGCTCTTCTTTCATTAGTTCTAGACCAATTACAGCAACTATTTCTTCTCCAAGATAATTCTTCAAGCTCTTAAAAAAAACTTGTGGAAAAAAACAAAATTCTCTCTCACTTCCTCATTGCAAAGGACTTTCAAATGATAATTGTTAAAGACTGGGGAGAATGGGAGGGTTACTGTTTGCCACAGATTAAGAGACTTGCCAGATATGTAGAAGAGTTGGTATTCAATGCACCAAGCAATAGAAATCAAAAGAATATAATTAATGTAAAAAAATTAAAGCAACAAGAATAGAGGTGCAGGAAGTAATTTTTCTTACCATGACTGGTTTTCCAATTTTGTCTACTTCCCAGACTGGAAATGTTCAGACCACAGGCTCCCCAGTAAATTTTTTTGAATGTTTCAGGAAAATCCTTCAGAGAAGTGCCTCCAAGGCACTGGTGTCAGGTTGTCAGGGTCCAAATCCTTCTGAAAAGATGCACTGTGCTGGTGGATTTCTTGTACACCCATGAATAGCGAGAACAGGCGATTACTGTAAATGCTTTGTCTGTTATCCCCAAATAGCCAGACACTTCTTCTGAAGAAGCCTGGAAATGTAAGTGTTTAACACTGACAAACAAAATTATGTTGCAGGACTTCAGCTTTGGCACACACAAAAGTTGAAGTGGGCATCATCTGTCCATTCCAATGAAACAGCACAAGTCAATCTGTATTGGATCACATTATATGTGCCAGATTTCCTTCATAAATGATAGTCTGCTGAAACAAAATGAAACAAATGAAAAAAATATAAGGCCAAGGTTCACAAGAAACTAATGATGCCACGCAGAAGGGACACTTAAGTAGGCTGTGAGAGGGACTCAACCGATCAACACAAAACACAGCTACTATTCACTTATTTTTTTTCTAGGTGAACATAATTCTTTTTACTTTAAAACACAGACTGTAGATTGTGCACCCCGCTGTCCATCTCATCAATTTGCCTGAGGCGGGATGTTAGGGGGGACAGTGTTGAAAGCTTAACGCACAATGCATTTATAATTTAGAGGGCATCCTCTGTCCTCGAGTCTTCCTTCCTCTCTGCTCTCCCATCTCCTCATTCCTTTAACAGATTGAATATTCTCCTGTGATAGCTCTCTTCTACGGTCTCTTTAAAGCAGGTTTTTTGGGTCACATCTTTTAGTTCTGTTTTAGTATAGGCTCTCGCATTAAAACTAATAATGTAGAGCAAGGCACTATTTTCTCCTCCTGATTCTGTTTATATTCTTTCAGGCAACCACTGGAAATACTTCCTCATGGCTCAAGTGGCATACCTCTTTTTCCTTCACATCATCTCTCCAAAATCGTATTTTTTCAGTGGAGACTCCCATGTCCCGGTTCCCACGGGCTGGAATAGGGGCTGTTGGGGTGTCTGTGAGGAGAGCATGAGGCTGCCTGGTACTGGATGTGGCTGGTCTGCGGCTGCCCCACCACAGGCCACAGCTGAGCCCCTCAGCTCTAGGAAAATGTATTAAAGAAAGGACAAAATGATGCCCAGCAGAGGGGGTGAGGAAAAAAAGAGTCAGAAACAGCCCTGTGAACACCAAGGTCAGAAAAGGAGTTGTCACCTCCACTCAACTATAGAAATTATTTCTCCATTCAAGTTCCAGCTAGACTCCAGTGTCTTGACAAATTCTGAAAGTTGAAATAAAGACGGAGCAGTTGATTTGTTATCTGAGGAGACATTCTGTTCCAAAATGAAACTTTTCTCTCAAGTACAGAAAGAGTTAGCTTTCATCTCTACCAAGAACAGTATTTTGAAAATGGGGAGAACTGAATAAGCGATGTAGCTTCTGCTTTCCCCCTGAAATACATATACTTATTTTTGAAATATAGGGCTGAAGAATTTTTCTATAGGAAATGTATATTCATAATAAATAAAAGAAAAATAGTTTCAAGCTGAATGGCCTTGCAAATTAGAGCTTGACTTCAGCTTTTTCCATTTTATGAGTCAAGCCTTTTGCTTTTATTAAGGGCAGTTGAAATTTCAATTTACTCATGGCTGGATATAGTTCTTCATTCAAACCACAAAAACTGTTCAATTTATTGAAATGTTTCAGTTTTAGATCATTCCAAGTTAATATTTGTTCAGCTCAGCTAAACTAAAAACCAGAAGCATATCTGTATTTAAATATAGTAAAATAATTTCTTCCATTCCTGTATCTGTGTCAGCCTAATCAGGTCACTGGTGGGAACTGTTGACTGGTAGAAACACAAGGCTTTTTCTTTATGAAAAATGACTGACCTTGCTTCAAAGCAATTTAGTTTGTGTCAACATTGCCTTTCTCATTAAATAATAGGCTCTAAGTGGCATATCCATTCTTCTTCAGTACAGACAAGAGCTCTTCAGGCAAGTCCTGGGATGCTATTTTTAGGCATCTTACAGTAATAACGTGCTTAATACACTGTTTGGAGTATGTCTACAATAATTATTCCTTGTCTGCTCTGTTGTATTGGTCAGCTCCAGAGAGAGCTCATAAAAATGTTAGATCTGCACCTTTACTTGGATGCAAAAAGGATATCAAATAAATGTAAACATTTGGTATCACTTGGTTAGCTGTAAATAACACCATTGCAACAAGTTCATTAAATATACACACACTTAACTCTGTCTGAAAATGCTAAATAACTTCAGCATAATTCTTCCTCATTTAGTTGCTGGAGATGACTCCTCTCGCAATGACTTGTCATTAATTCTTCTACTTTTGGTATTTCCTCTATATATTACCTGGCCAGTCATGCAAGTACTGAAGATGATAACACAGGTAATTTCATCTGCCAGGACTGAACCAGCAGAGAGTGAGAAATATTCTGTTCACTTGTCTTTTTCTTTTTTCTTTTTAAAACATTCTTTATTTTTCCTTTTTTTTTTTTTTTAAATTATTATGGCCATTTCAAATCATCTCATGCTGCTTTGTAGGAAGGTTCTCAGTCCAGATCTCAAGGTGACATGTATTACATTAAGCTTGTCACTATTCCAACTAATTCCTTAGAATTTGCTGTTGTGATTACAGAGTTCTCAGAAAACATGCTTCTCTGGAATTAAACATTAGAATGAGGCAAAATCAGCGTAAGATAATCTAATTAACATATTCAAATACATATTTATACCATCCACATTATTAAACCAGGTCTTTAAATATCTTTGTGTATTGGCTACTAAGGGTATAGAAGCAGCAATGTGGCTTACTCAAAGTGTTCTTCAGTGACAAGTCATCTCTAGTGGGAAATCGTTTGCAATATCAGTCATATTGTAGCATACACGCGGCTCATCAGAGCTTTTTAATGATTTATTAATGTAGTCAATCTGGTGGTGTTTTAGCACTGGTTATCAGAGTGCTGCAGTTAATAGTGTTGATTGTGGGGTATAATACCCTAATGTGTCCTTCGCAATGTAACACAGGCTAGACTGCCACTGCTTTGACTAAACCTAAGTCTTATTTTAACAAGCAGATGTCTGTCTGCATCAACAGGAGATTTGTCTTCTGCCCTATAAAGACATTATTTATAGGATCCCTTAAGGTTCTTGATCAGATCTAGTGCAATGTCACGTCACTATCCTGCCTCCAGGTAATGCTGTTAATCAGCATGATGTGATTTGTCATTTCTAGGTTGATGACATCCAGCTCTGTGACTTTTCAAAGCTTAGCATTGCATATGCTGTCACACCATTTCAAACATATTGAACTAAACCAAAACTGCTTTCACTTCAAGTCAGATAAAAGAAAAGGTGTGTTAGTGGGTCTAGGGACTTCTGAAAAAGCTGATGTCTCCTAGGCTAAACTCTGAAAGTGGAAAAGTAGTTTAGATTCTTGTGTAAGGAGGAGTGTTAAATTTGCTTCAGCCTGGTTCACAAAAATCTCAAAGCAACCCAATATTTTAAGAAGAGATTCCTATTCCCACTCAAATAGGTCAGAATAAGCCCTGCTAGAAATAGCAGTGCAATAGCAGAAGAGTGGGCAGTTTGGCTACCTGCCTTGTCCAGACCATAGCCAGAGATGGAAGCAACACCCATCTGGCAAACTAATTAATATTATATACTTTTCCCCAGAGAAGCTTATGCTTTGGTCCTCAGAAAACAAACTGAATTGAAACATAGCTGTGCAGTAGCACACAGCACCTTCAGTGCCAGCATTCAGGGAGGGTTCATTTATTTGTCACAACAATGAGTTATCAGTGGTAATAACATAAACTTGAGAACTTGATCCAAAGTAGGAAACAGTAACAGACAATGCCAAAACTAAGACATTTTTAGTCCCATTCCTAATAAAAATACCACTACTTCAATAAACCTCCTTGCTTATGACTTCAACAGCACCATGGCTAAAAGATACAGGAACAAGACCATTCCCCAAGCCATACAGACAGGCTCTCAAAGGAAAAAAACTGACTCTTCACTGAGGTGAAGTAAAAGAAACTGACACAAAAGCAACAATAGCATGAAAGAAAACCAGGTTCAAACTAAGAAGGCCAAAGGAGTAAGTTAGTAAAGTGCTGATTTCTCCAGTGTCAACAAGAAATGAACCTTTTTTTTGCTTGTATTTCTAAAAAAATAATATTTTTCTCCCTCAAATTAGTCTCCAATCTTTTCAGGCAGGTCAAGGTTTAACACAGGGAGGGATACCAACACAATAAATAATTAAAAAGGCTGCTTCTGAGATTGTCAGTACCAATTAAACACCAAAGCAATCTCCTGATAAGCACGAGTGAAAAGGAGACCAGAATATTTGGCAACATGAAACAAAGTTCTGATTCATTAAAGATTGACAACAAGGCCTAAATCTGTTGTGCAATATGCACCTATTTATCATATTAATACTAAGTGGAATGGATAAGTTTCCTGAGGCCTGATGATTCAAATCTAGTCCACCAGTTTTTAAAAAAAAAAAAAAGTCTATTTTTTTTCAGCATACAGTTAGGAATATTGTTCAATAGATTCCTGCTACTTAAATTCATGTCCTTGGCTGTTTCAATGTTTATTTTAAAATTATTTAAAAGGTTGCAAAATCCTTATTAATTGGAAAAGTTGCATTTTGTCCAATTCCCCAGGAACTGTACCTAGTTAAACACCTGTTTAATCAAATCATACAAATTATCAGAATATTAAAGCTGTAGAGTACAGATTATTTCTAATCCTGGATATGTTAAAGATCAGTATGACAGTTAAGTTTCCAGAGCTGAAGTTTCAACTTCTATGAGGCCAAAAATGTAATCATATCAGAAAAAAAATATGGAGAAAACTAAATTAAGATGTAGAGAAGGCCCAGAGCAGTTCTGGATTTTAAAGATGAAATAGCACTTTTTCATCTCTAGCTGCAACTTTTTAGCACCCTGTACTTATTTGCCTGAATAGTGAAGAGATATCCAAGAAAAATGTAACAATCCTCATTGATCTGTAGGAGCTTCCAAAGCTGCTATTCATTTTTTCTAAACCTGTGAAATGCCTGTTGACAAAGGCATCAGTGCTGGAAAACAGGGGAATACTTGTGCATCCCAGTTTTTCTAAGCATCACAAGCAGAGATGCATTGAAAGGCTCCCTGGACTGATTACTGCACTGCACTAGTATGGGGGAAAAAAACAAACAAACAAACAAACAAACAGTTTTGGTTTTGCAAGGTTAAGTGTAGGGTTTGGAAAGCCTTGGTGTGAGCATCAAATAAGTTCAGGCTGAAAAGAGTATATGTGTGTGCTGATTCTTTAACACAGCAGAAACCACAAGATGCACAGCATGACCAAAATTCTACATATGCTATTCCTGAACCTCAATCACCTCCAACAGCATTAAATTATCCCTCATGAAAAAACAGTGAGTACATAAAAACAAACAGACATGCTTCCATGCAACAATATAAACTGCTTGCCAGTAGTACTAAGAATTGAGGACATGGCTACCAAATAGCTTTAAAGTGCATGAATTTCTATAATTAACAGATTATGCCTGATAAATAACACTGCGGTAATCCATATTCCCAATATTGATATAAACTTGTTTCAAGAATATTAAGGTCAGTTTACTTTAAAAGCAAATTTTATTTACTTACAATTTTGCAAAACCCAACTATCTTTTATGTATTAAAACATCAATTAAATATTTCTTTTCTTTTCTCCACACCCACTGCAGCCCCAAATAAATGCTGTTCCAGCAGTCCAGAAATTCCCAGTAATTCTGATAAGAAAAGTAGAGACAAGAGAACTAATTCAGAAGACTTGGGTTTAAATAACACTTGAAAAGATACAGAGGTATTTTAACTGATGTTTAAACACTCATAATATTGGAAACAAGCTATGAAAAGAAACTGAGATGTTGTTGCATTTAATCTCTGCAGAATGTTTCTGCTAGTCTTCTCTTCCATGTAGACAATGAATAAAGCCAGAAATATATTCCTGCAGAAAGAAGAAAACAGAAAATAAGATAATTTGCTGTGATTTGTTTCTGCTATGGGAATTGTCTGTAATCTATAGCACATAGAAGCAATGAACCAGTTAGAGAAGCTCTTGTAGAAGTCCTCTGGAGAATAGAAATAAAACCACTGCACGTAATTAAGGTTCTGCTCCTTTTGGACTAGGAACAGAAAAAGTCAGACATATTCTGAGACCTATTCACAGATCAATTCAGAATGTTACATTTTTAGAACTGGAGGCATTGTCATTCTTTAACCATAAGAGCAATCACTTATTCAAGTTGAGAAGATATAATCTTTTCAGAGTACCATAACACTAGTCAGTTCTAATTGAATTTAATTGTTCATTTGTTGCCACGTTTGTTCACATTTTTACGGATATTAAATAAAGACATACAATTTGCAAATCTGAAGTTCTGGGATGGTGTTCAGTGTTAGATGAACAGCTCAGTTTTTCTGTGGATTTTGATCCTGACATTGAAATCCTGTGAAAGGATCATGGGATGCTACATTCAAGGCTTGTGGTTCAGGCTCTGAGACTGATTTATATTGTATCAAAAGGAAAGGTGAACCAGACAACACTTTGATGCAGATGTTTTTCTACTCAAATCCAGTGGACTTCGTCCCCTAGTGGAAACTATTGGAACTATAATAGAGTACAGAGAGGATATGGTTTACAGAACTTTCAGAGTTTGAGCAACTTAATCTAACATTGAATTTAGTGCTGCTTTGCGCAGAGGGTGGCTAGGTATCAGTATCACCTGAGGTCCTTTCCAACCTGAACTATTCTGTGATTTTACTGTGTATTAGTGGTTAAGAATTGCAGTTTATATTCGTGTCAGATGACGATGCCATACACACCAGATAAATCTTCAAGGCTTTTGTTCTAGATCACTAGTTGAACTCCGGCACAGGGTAGACTGCAGATTATGTTAAACAGATTTTGATCTCTCTTTTGGAGAAGATGTCCCCTAGGGTTAAAGTACCCGGTTGTGCACTTGGTCCTTAAAATATCTTAGTCTCCCTCTCAGCTGTTGTCTTCATGTAGCTTTGAGAGGAACACAAACTGTTTCTCAGCTGACCAACTTGCTCAGCAGGCCACAAGGATCATCCCACCTTCTCAGAGCACTGAGAGTGTTCAGCAAGGAGAGCTTGGCACAGACACTGCCCACATCCTACCTGCCTGAGTCCCTCTAAAGCCAGCACAGCAAATCCTTCTGAACTTATATTTGCTTGAAAAGACAAGTTATCTGCACAAAGATTTCATATTCCCCAGTTTCTTGTACCAGTGGAACTGAATACCTCTTGTTTTATGAATAGGGTTTTGAAGAGCTGAATCCAAAAGTAGCTACAGGTTATGTTTGAAGCTGGATGGAAGGAATAGGGAAAGGGGAAAGGAAGGTCAGATTATCCCAGTAATATCGGTAATATCCTACACATCTATGAAAAAGAAAGCTTCTGTAATGGTAATATGTTATCCAAAAACTCTGCTGAAATTCAACTGTGATTCAGCAAGAGTAATTCAGGTCACAGTTTAAGCTTTTTACATAATTAGTTTACATTTAATCAGACTGCTGATATGTAAACATAATTACCATTCTCAGACCTTTAATTGAAATTGTCACAGCACTACCGCTAGCTACTTCTCCAGATCTGCTAAAATGGATTTCCTGTTCATGGACACTAAGTGGGTACGACAGTTTTCTTGAAGACTTTGCCATGCACCAGGCTAACCATACTGGGCAAGACTTCACCAGTCACCCTGGTGAAACTAGACAAATCACCATATTTCAATCCTAATCACACATGTAATAAAGCTCAGCTGGTGTTAATCAAGCCAAATACATTTAAGCTAATGCATTAACACCAAATTCTGCCAGTAAAGCTCATCTCTAATGGGATAGATATACACAAACTACGATTTATGTGCAAAAGTATCAAAGACTATTTGTGACCTTTGACAGGGTCTTTCCTTCTTGAAAGGGCGCTCAACTCACCTACTGGGTCAGAAAATGCAATATCTTCATTAAAATAGCTGCACAGTGTTCTTTGAAATTAAAGCTATGCCTACATCCAAGTCTTAGAAAATGTCAGCCCAAGTATTTAGAAACAGTGTTAAGAACCAATTTCTTCCTCTTAAATGCCCATTAATTTAGCATACAATAAAAAGAGCAGGACAGGAGCAGCCTTGTACATGCACACTTCTCACAGGTGTGCTCTTAAAAAAAAAATACCTGCAGGTCTTCTCAACTTCTACTTAGTATTTTCTTTTTGATAAACTCCTAAGCTGGTACTGAACTTTCATTCTCTTTGTGGCCTCCTGAACAGCATGAATGAGGGATGAGACAATTGCCAAGGAAAAGTGACAGTTAACTTAATTAATCCCAGCTCAGGATGTGATATACTGGCAACGGCCTTTTTCTTTTTTATCCTTCCTTTTTCTTTTGTTTTTTGGTTTTTTGTTTTTTTTTTTGATTGGTTGTTGGGGTTTTTTTGTTTAGCTCCTCTTGTTTGCTTGGCCTGCCTGGCAAACCCAGACTTGATTATCTTTTATAGGGATGTGAGTGAATACAATTATGCTAACAGCTGCTCAATATTTGATGAGCAGCAGCCAAAGTTAGCTGGAAGGGTCAAAACAGTGTGAAGCTAGGGGGAGATAATGTACACTTGGAAATTTTACTTACATTCTCCACAAGTTTAAATTACTTTTAATGAAACATTAACTGAAGATTTGACAAATGACCCCCTGAGACTTAAAGTTTCACAGGGAATTTGCAGTGAAATTAAATTAATAGGCAAATTTTCAGCATGCAGTTTTTACTGTTAAACCAAAATCTTTTTACCACTTAATTTTGCTGCATTATCTTATTATGTTACACTCAAATCATTTTCCCCTGTGCAAATAATATTTGTTACTTACTCCCTCTTACTCACTAATGTCAGAATGTCTCTGCCCCAATTCCCTTCAAAAAACTGAACATCCTTTGAAAGATATCTCCAAAATCTTGCCTAGCACCAATGAAACTAAGTAAGATTTTTCATATTTAACATGTTCAAAAATATTTCCTTTGTGCTGCAGACTAGTTTAACATCCAGCACACATTTTCCTCCTGAAAAAAAAATTTAAATGAAGAAAGTATATCTTCACTGCTATTTCTGGGGGGAAAAAAAAAAAAAAGAAAAAAAAAAGAAAAAAATTACTTTTAAAAATGATGCTCCATCTGTGCAGCTCTAATAGTTTTCAATACTGTTGCTTCTGGAAATGGACAGTGGAACCATTCAATATCTTCATAAAACCATCAGGCAGAATTCACAGTCAAAAATGCCTGACTTAGGTAAGCAACTCAGTGAATAAATAGCCAGGTCTCATATTAAGTAACTAGATCATCTCTATCCGTAAAAGTTTTACAGGGATTAGAAAGTACTAAATGCCACTTGCATGCAGCAGATAAGGTCTCACATAAGTAATGCCCAATTCCAGTCTGGTTCAAGACCACAATGACGAAGAATCTGTGACTATTTCTTATGAATCAGTGACATAATTAACGAACATCAAATACAATGGCAGTGCCAAGAGAAACTATCTTTGCAGGGGCTTTCCCAGGGGCCCCATGGGTTTCAGTGAGACCCCAAGTAGCTCACAAACACTGTGGAAAAATTTGCTGCAGTTTTCTTAAAATTAAGCTTGTTACTAACCTAGCTCCATTAGGAGCTCCCTGGAGTAAGGGTTATCCCATATTTCTATGGCACATGACATGGTAAGTATAATTTATGTATTTGGTTCCTTTAGGTGGGATTGGAAGAGTGATGTCTAGATGCTGACAAAACACATCCCAGACACTGAAGCATCTGACATACCACACAGTAACTGGCAGTTTCCCTTCTTATTTTTCTAAATCCACATACATTCAATGGAATTGTAGGTATTTCAGGATCACACAACCTCACAGATATTAGGGACACAAAGTAAATTATACAGGTCACATACACCTGTTTAAATAGAATCACAGAATTGTTTAGGTTGGAAAAGACCCTTAAGTTCATTAAGTCCAACCATTAACCTATCATTACCAAGCCCATAGAAACATTAATATTAAATATTAATAGAAACATTAAAAAACAGAATAGAAACATTTAAAAAATAGAACAGATTTAAAAAAAAACACCTCCAAATTTTGATATGGAAAAAAATCCTACAAAACCATACAGAAAATAAATACTGACTTTTTCAGAAGGTTTTGAAAGTAAACACTTCAAAAGGCTATTCAAGTTTGTGGGATGAAGAGCTCACAGTGTTCAGAATGACAAAATGAGTGCTGAAGGTAGCAAGGGAAAAAAAGAACGTCCACACTGAAACCCTGCACCATGAGGGACACAATGTGGGTATCTGCGATTCTTGTAATGGAAGTAAAGATTACACAAACTCTGCAGAGTGTCTATATTCTTTCCCCCTCAGGTATATTTGTAAGAACAATTTTTTTGAGGTACACAGGCCTAAGGACACAGTATATATTCCCATACATAGGGATCTTAAATCTCAGCTTTTACACAGAACCTTTTTGTTAAGATTTACTCAACCTGGATTGCTGAAATCCAACTTCAGTGATTTTTGTCTGCAAAATCAGTCACAAAGCATTTTTAAATTAAAAATAACAGATGACAGCTGTTCTTAGTTCAACTTTTCTTGAGGTCTGATAAGCTAATTCAACTATACTAAATGTGTCTTAGTCTGTAACCATTATCTCATTTATAAATAAATAACTGAGAAAATTTCCTGTCTTAAGAACTGAAAAATTCTAAGCAAAATAGTTTAATGTCTTGTTTAATGTCTTTATCAATGATCTGGATGAGGGGATTGAGTGCACCCTCAGTAAGTTTGTAGATGACACGAAGGTGGGTAGGAGTGTTGATCTGCTGGAGGGCAAGAAGGCTCTGCAGAGGGATCTGGACAGGCTGGATTGATGGGCCAAGGCCAACTGTATGAGGTTTAACAAGGCCAAGTGCCGGGTCCTGCACTTGGGTCACAACAACCCCATGCAAAGCTACAGGCTTGGGGAAGAGTGGNTATTTATAGTCATGTGCCGTAACCATGCAGCATGGCTCATAATCTTTTGTGTAAAGTTTAAATTCATTTTCTCTCTGAACACAGGAAGCAAACAATATTCTCAGACTTGATTGAGCCTCTTATGTTGGTGTTAAAGCTAACATACAACATCATAATCTTTCTCGTATTTCTTTTTTACAGCTAGACCATAATAAGTTGCACAGAGATGACTTTTTGTGGAATCCAAAGATTTGCCCTGCAGACACAATTAAGGAAGAAATGTAGAGGTCTACTAACTAATCCAAACACCTGTGCACATATGGCAAGTCACACAGTATTCATCCTAAACTAAGCTGAATTTTGCATGTAACATGAAGAGCTCTTTTTCCATTACTAGCTCATTCTGGCCAGGTGGGGGGAGTAATTTAAGCCCATTGTTCAAATAAATTAACCCAATTTATGAACAATAAATCTGACACAGGCATGAGGGCATGTTTTTCTTCTGTAAAGAAGTTTTCTGAAAATTCAGTCTGTCATCCTCATTCAGGAAGTTAAGAGAAGATAACATGTAAGAACAAAAACAAGGCAGACATGCAACCTGGCTTCTGCAGCATGTATCATAACAGAAAAAAAAAGCAAGCTGTTGCAGATAATGTAAAGAAAAGTCCTTATTAGGCTACTAAATGAATGAAACTTTATTTCCCTAGTCCTCCAACCTGGGAACTAACCTAGAAGTTTTGCCAACCAATGAAACCAAAGGTTGTCCCATGATGTGGCCTGAACTTTGCAAGGAAAAGGACCACACTAACTTGAAGTTGGCATAGAGTAGAGAACTTTCTAATAGTTCCAGAATTACACATGCAATTGTTGTAATGTCCTCCTCTTTCATGGCAGATCAGCAACCCAGCGCTGCAACTCTAGAGTTAATTCCTCTCATTAGCATTTGGCACTGTTTTGAAGAACAAGGCTAGAGAATGTGTTCCTGTGCAATTTAATTAATCGACCATCTCTGTTCCATCAAAACATCTGTGCTGACCCACTTAAAAATCTGAATGAAAGACTTGACTTTCTTCCTTTTAAAAGAATAATCCTGTCTTCTGTACTTGGGCTTCTCCTATAGCACTGTCTAAAACAACAAATATCTGGTAATTATTAAACTAAGCATTGTAACTCCTTATGCTAGCAATAATCATCCTTGAATGCTGACTTCCTTATAGACCAGGTTTTGCCACTGTTTTAATGTGAATTCATTGTCTGGGCAAATTTATTAGGCAACAAAATAACATGAGTCCTAGGTTATTCCATGATGAAAGGGAAGATGTCATTGCATGTGCTGATGTCCAGGAGTAAATTGCAGGCCTCTTTTGTCCATTTTGGCTTCAAAACAACAATAATAATAATGCCCAATTCTTCCACCACAGTGGCTGAAAGCGAGTTCTGCCTTAGCTCAGCATCAAAAACCTTCCTGAGGTCAGTAACGGGGTTTGCTACAGAATGCTATCTCAAATTTCTTTCACCAAGGTTCTCAGAACATGTTGTTATTTTCTATTACAACAAGAACTGTGATTGCTTCTGTAGCCAATTACATGTGTTCAAAAGAAGCAATAGCTGCAGGAATGCATCACTTGATGTTATAATGTGTTATAATTAGGTTTTCAGCCCTAATCACTGAGAAGGATAAAAACTTCCCTTGCAACTTATAAATGCCACTATCAACAAGCTTCATTTTATTGCATAAACAATTCATGTGGTTGACACTGGGGGTTTTTTTGTGGAGCAGAACTGCATATATGAGTTCACATAAGGCTGTCAGGGAGTATAGTGAATTTTGTCCTGGAGAGCACTGCATAAATAGTCACTACTCCAACAAGCAGCACAATTTGTCTGATCATGGCCAAACAACAGATAGCATATCCCACCAAGTCCAGAATAAAATTCCTGTTTCAGATTAGTCCACTAATCATTCGTATTTGCTTTACACCTGCCTTCATTCTGGAAAGAGAACCAAGAGGTCAAAGAAAGAAACCAAAATCTGTATTTTAATTGTGTGCAAAACCAAACATCTTTGTAAAATTCATCCCTGTTACTTTTAAGAACTATAACAAAATGCTGCAATTTTACAGGATAATCTGCAATTTTTAAATGTTGAATATTTGTTACAATTCAAAAGAATAAAAACATTTGCTATGACATTAAAAAACTGTTTGGAGGAATTAAGTTTGATTTCTGCTCTCTTTGACCACATAACAACATAAATGTAGGCAATAAATTTGTCTTTGAATAAATTCCCCAAATCTGCTATTCTGAAAATGATCAAACAGAATGTTTCAGCTTCATGATCAGATTCTTTCAAATTTTCTTAAGTTGACAACCTCCTACTCAAAGGAAGAGATTCATGAAGAAAAATTATGCTTCAACAGAATATTTTTTTCCAAATGGAAAAATCACAGAAAAAGTTATACTAGCTGTTCCTAGATGCAAGATGGGATGCATTTGGGGAAAAAAACAAAAAACAAAAAACAAACAAACAAAAAATCCTTCACCAGCAGCAGGGAAACAACTATGCAACTTATTCAGTCCTGCTCCAGATTATCTGTTAAATACATCATTAGTACATGCTCTAAATGAGAAACTAATCAAGAAATAAATCTGTCAGGTTTTTTGTTTTTTCTTTTCTTCTTTCTTTCTTTTTGTGTCCCTAAAGCAAATTTAGTCATAAAGCCATGCCAGATTATTGTCCTGCCAGACAGAAAGTCTTTCTGGGCAGAACAAACAGCAGCAGGCACAAGCCCTGTCAGCACTCCCCAAGCGCAGCCTGAAGGAATGGCCTGGCTGCAGCCACTGCCTTCTCGCTGCTCCTGTAAGCAGTGCCAAAGTAGCATCAATTAGCAGCAGTTGTGGAAATTCAGAGGGACACCTCTGAGGAACAGGGCTGATGGAAAGGCCAGCTTCATAGGAGCAAGCATTTGTACATAAAACAGAGTCACAGCCAGTAATGCAGCACAAAGACCCAGAGGCAGCGGTGTGTAAGCCCATCTACAGGTTTTCAAAGACCCAGCTCTTGCACTAAAGCTGTCCTAGAGACCTAGGGGCTGAACTCAATATTGTCACCTCTGGTCTCCACCGTTCCCTGGAGACTAAATAATGCCTAGGTGTCTCCCAGCAGACTGATACCCCACTGGAAAAG
>VZTL01059172.1:1988-14883 GCA_013400535.1 Scopus umbretta
AAACACAAATCTATGACTTAAAAGGCTTTATCATCTCTTTATAGATATTGTAATGCCCATTTGTGTTGGTAGTTGTTTTTTTTTTAATGTTCTGTCTGCAACTTACGTGAGCATTTGCCACTTTACAAATCTGCATGTTGAAAGACTAGAAATGTAAGAGTAAGATGAAAACTTATAAAATACTTTCCTACATGTATAGCTTGCTTGCTTGTCTGTTTGTTTTGACTAGCAAGTTCCCTGTGTCTTTGATGTTTATCATACATGCAAAGATTTGATTAAATTTTTCTTGTTCTTGCATAGAAAATCTTCAGGCTTGGTTCAGAGAAATCTCCAAGCAAATAATGTCTCTAAACTACGATGATTCCACTGCAGCAGGCAGAAAAACTGTGCAGCTAATACAGGCACTGGAGGAGGTATGGCAAAAAAAAATTGAGATAAATGAGCTTGTCCTTTTGAAAAACAGCATTTGATACACATGCACGGACGTCCGATGGATGAGTTACAAAACAGATCTGCATTTTAACAATTGCTGAAGTCTGTAGACCTTTGCAGTTTTATATATAGTCAGTAGGACTTGCTTATAGACCTTGTGATTGCAAAATACGCGATACAGCATGAAAAGTCATGCCACCTTCAGCTGAGGATAAGTAGGGTTTTTCAAAGAAATTAATTCAGTATTAAACACTATTTGGCAACGTTACTCATTTTATTAGAAATTTTGAAAATAAATTTGTCTGAAGCTAGAGAGGGTGATTTGAAAGGCAAAATGAAAATATCCGTATTTGTTATGTGTACATTTCTTCTATTTTCAGGATATAAAAGAATACTCAGTATGGTGTTTCACAGTACACCTCCTCGAGTAACTTTGTGAAATTTATTATTTAACACACTCTAAAGTAGGCCGGGATTTGTTAAGAGTCTTACTATAATAACATCCTGAAGAAATATGTCAGTTTTTTGATCTATTTGTATTGCTATCCTTAAAGATGAACAGAAAAAAAGGGGTTGTTTTATGGGGTTGGTTTGTTTGTTTTTTAAATATAGGTCCAAGAGTTTCACCAGCTGGAAACTAACCTGCAAGTTTGCCAGTTTCTGGCTGACACCCGCAAATTTCTCCATCAGATGATCCGAACTATCAACATTAAAGAAGAGGTCTTGATCACCATGCAGATAGTTGGTGATCTTTCTTATGCTTGGCAATTAATTGACAGGTATCTTAGCGAGAGCTTTTTTCTTCTAAATCAGTCATCATCTGCGAAACTTGTGGGAAATAACATGTATAAATATTATTAATGTTATAACCTTTCCAACTTAAAAACAATCTTGATGCCTTGTTCTATGAGTTGTTGAGTATATTTATCTCTCGTCAACTTGGATAAGAATTAACAGCCATCTTTGTCATGTTAGCTGCAGGTTAAGCGACGCTGTAACGTTTTACTGTCTGTCCTGTTCTAACTATAAAAATTTTGTTAAGCTTCTGTCACCAGCCTTTAGTATAATTAAGTGCTCTCCAAAATACTGGAGTTCCTGTTTCAACCAAAAACAAACAAGGAAAGACAAATGTTAGAGAACTCCTTTTCCATGGTGTGATTTTGCTGAGCTGCTGCTTCATTACCTTGGCTGTTAACACTCCCTGATGCCCTCTTCTTTTGCCCCACCTACCCCTTTATCTTACAAGTTTTTCCTAGCCAATATGTCTTCAGACCAAAATCCTCCTTTAGTGCAGTTCATTAGTGATATCTATGCCATTTCTAGATTACACTGGTGCTGGTGACATATGATTTAAGAGCTGAAAATAAGAGTTTCAGGGGAAGAAGCTGATTTGTCTTGTTTGTTTCCTACCCTAGCTTTACATCTATTATGCAGGAAAGCATAAGAGTCAGTCCATCTATGGTAACTAAACTCAGAGCCACTTTCCTAAAGGTAAGTATGAACAACAGTAAACGTGCTTGACCACTGCAGGTCAACCAAAGCATTTGTTAAATAGGCCTTAGGGCTGTGAAGTCACAAAAGAGTCAAAACTTCCTTTTACCAACATTTTCTATATCCAGATTTTTTTTTTAGGCTGCATTAAATTAGCTCAAGGTTAGTTTTAAAGAAAATAAAACCAAGTTATGCATGTTTTTTTATGCAACCGGTTATATTGCTGGTGTTGGTCAAATATGTGTCATGGTCCAGCCTCTACTCATTATGGTTATTTGCTGGAGACATTGGTGCATAGATGGGATTCTCTGCATATGTATCGGAGGAGGCTGAAGGAATTACAGAAGTTATGTTGGCTATGCCTTTTGTCTGTCATGATGAAGATCTGTCATCAGATGAAAATATTTTCTGTAGAAATCAGAATGGGGAATAGCATGGGGAGGAGTGTAAAATCACAATGAAAAAATATCTCACACAACTGGTAATATTTAAAAAAAATTAGTAAGGGAGTGTAGCATTAGAGACTGTTGGATTTCCTTGACTTTTAACAATTTCTTTTTTTCCTGTTGGCAAACCTGATGTTGTAACACCTCTTTAGGAAGAATCTAGTGCTTTTGTAGGTTAAGAGCCTGAGCAAGAGTTCAAGCATGCTATTTATATTAGAAAAACTGCCATGGGAAGTTAAAATGTTGACTTTATTTCTAGCTTGCTTCTGCTCTTGACTTGCCACTTCTCCGCATCAATCAAGCAAACAGTCCCGATCTTCTCAGTGTATCACAGTATTACTCTGGTGAATTGGTTTCCTATGTTAGGAAGGTAGGCATTTGAAGAGACGCAATTGTCTTGTTCTCTAATTAATTTTCCTTAATTGAAGATTTATTATTTTTAATGAGAATATACTGACTATGTTTGTTTCTTCTCTTGTTTACAAAGGTTCTACAGATAATTCCAGAAAGCATGTTTACATCTCTTCTCAAAATTATAAAGCTTCAGACTCATGATATTATTGAAGTGCCTACTCGCCTTGATAAGGACAAGCTACGAGATTATGCTCAGCTTGGACCACGATACGAGGTGCAGTTAAAGTAGAGAATTCTGAAAAAGCATATCTTATAGGTGACCAGCTTCAGCTAAGTTTAAGTAGGTACAGCTTTGTAGAGTTATACCTTACCAGTGAGGTTGGATTTGTTGACTGAGTAAGGACTAAAATTGACTAGTGTTATCATGAGTATACCTTAGGCTTCCTGAGGATAGATGAGTAACTTTTGCTCTCTTGTTTGTAAAAGTTTAAACTATTGATCTTGTAAAAAAGGGGAGGAAAGCTAAATAGCTAAATAGAAATGAGGGTAAAGATTTTTTGGATTTATTGGGACACCCCCCACCCCACCCCCAAAAAAAACCAAAAACTCGAGTCTGAAATGGAGCTCTCCACATTTGGAATGCTTGTTCCAGGAGAAGAAGGTTGAAGACTGAATAAGGCAGCAGGGTTAAACTTTTAGCTGCACTCAAATGTGAAGATAGGATGAAGGCATGTTGATTTGATCAGATAAAGCTGCTGTTGCTCATTGGCTTTTTGTAGGTTTTTTTCCTGCACTGTTATCAGTCTGGAAGAGTAAGCAAAAATTAAAATGATTTGGTTTTATTTTCAATAGAGGAAGATGAGGAGCAAAAACCTGAGTAGACCAGTTACTCTTTCCCTCAAAGAATGTATCTTTTAGCTTTCCACTTATCTATTAAGACGCCAGCTTTTTCCAGCAGTTTTTGCCAAAGTGCTCACTTATTAGGAGTTTTATACAAACAAGCTGTGGTCTCAGATTAAGCTGATGTTCAGACTGAAACACTAGGTTTAGAGTCCCCCATTAAACTTTGTAAAGATGAAGTTTGGCCTTGGGGGGCCAGGAATGGAGGAGGAGGCAGTATTCAGTAGTATTTCTTTTATGTTGAGGGGGTAGAGGGGAAACATCATCTCACACAAAAGCTTTTCACTTTTGATTTCTGTAGAACTGTAAGTCTGAACTATGTTGTCTCTGTTCTGTGATGTAAATGTCTTAAAGGCAAAAGACTGGCTTGTCTGAACTCTGAGCTTTAGGACGCTCACCTAATAATTTAAAGCTAAGTGAATGTGCTGCTGCTGTATTAAATAAGTAGAAATGTTGAAGTGGACTCATTGCTGGCAGCAGGCTTTATTATGGAATAACTATTTCAGGCTGTGTCCCTAGCCTGCTCAAAGGGACCTGCTTAAAGTTTTGTCTGTGATGTTTTGTACACACATGATACAGCCAGCTAGGTCTTTCCTACCGTAATCTCTGAGAGTTACCTGTTCTTTCCTACTGGTAACATGCCTATATTGATCTGATTAAAAGAAAGGTTATTATTGTACTATAAGTAGGTCTGGAACAAGATGTAAAATTGAAAGTGTATCAGTGCAAATTACTTTAATCTAAAATAGGAAGCTACCACTGGGAAAGATGTGTATCTTTTTAGAGTGATTATTTGAATATATTGAATGACGTCAGTAAATTGTATTTTCTCTTTCTATTAAAGGTTGCCAAGCTAACTCACGCGATTTCAATCTTCACTGAAGGTATCCTCATGATGAAAACTACTTTAGTTGGTATCATCAAGGTAAAGTTCCATTATTCCAGTAGGAAAAAGTCATTCAGTAGCAATTAGCACTTTAGTGCAAATACTTCAGCACATTAAGCAAGACCTTGAGGAAAGATAAAAAGACAAAAAAAAAAAAAAAAAAGTTTGCATTCAAATTTTCAAACAGTGATGCCTAACTTGGTATTCAGATAATAACTGTATTATTTAAGGTTGTTAAGAACCCACAGTCCTCATTGTAAATAGATTCATCAACCTTAATTGAGACTTTTTTTTTTCCCTACTGGAAAAATGACTGCAAGCTTTTCTGAAGAGCAGCTTCTTCCATTGGCAAAGAGTGCTCTTCCTACATACATTTTTCCTGATACCTTTTTCAGAACCAGGGGCAAGTACTCTTGAAGAAATATACACTTCTTAATGCATACTGGCTTCCTAGAATTGTACGACATTCTGAAAGGATCGTTAACGCAGGTTAAATATTGGAACTACAAACCTATGCTGTTCAACTTAAATTTATTGTCTATTAGAAGTATTTCAATATTTATTCTTTGGACAAGCACTGGTGGGAAAATGCATCTGTTAGCAGTGCTTTCATACAAATGAAATCCTTTATATTTTTTTTATACCTTTCTGACTTTAAGAAAAAAATGCTTCTTCTACTTAGGTGGACCCAAAACAGTTGCTAGAGGATGGGATAAGGAAGGAGCTGGTAAAACGGGTAGCCCTAGCTCTTCACAGGGGACTCATCTTTAATCCTAGAGCCAAGGTGTGTAACAGCTCGATTTGATTTTATTTTTTAATGTATCTTGGGTTTGCTGGGACCTTTTTTATTATATTGCCTTCTAGAAAATAATTCATACTTTTCTATGCAGATTTCCTTATTGTGAAGTAGTACATTTTTTGAACTTCTTAAAGGTTATTTGGAATGCCATATTCGATGTTAAAATTAGTTTATATTCCACTAAGAGTACATAGAATTCAAAAAACCATATTTTTATTCTATTGGCAAATGTCCTATCAATTCCAAGTTCACAATTCTGTCTTTGTCTGTTATGACTGATGACAACACATGATATGTATAAGCCAGGTAGAAAGGCAATGACAGAATAAGAAGTGTGACTCCTTATTTTGATCCTGTCCAGATTCTTGAGTCTCCCAGATCAATCAGTAGTACCACTGAAGCCTAAAATAAATATTAAAAGCAGGAGGAAAAAATATTTAGTAAGAAGAATTACTTCAGATATCAAACAACCTTTGATAAATTTCTCAGTGCTTTTCAGTTCTGGCTGGAGCATAGTGAAATCCTCCAGAGTAAATCCTCTGTGTAAAGACATTTAGAACCCTTTTACATTTTCTTTGTATTCTACCTTTTCACGGTTGTTTTTATCTTTCCTTTTTTTTTTTCTTTTCCCGGTTTTTTTTTTTTTTTCTTTTTTTTTTTTTTTTTCCCCTCCATCTGTAGCCAAGTGAACTGATGCCCAAACTGAAAGAAATGGCAGCTACAATGGATGGGTTCCATCGATCATTTGAATATATTCAGGATTATGTCAACGTATATGGTTTAAAAATTTGGCAAGAGGAGGTGTCTCGTATTATCAACTACAATGTGGAACAGGAGTGCAATAACTTCTTAAGAACAAAGGTGCTAGTCAAAAACAAGAATAAGTAAAAAGTTGATAAATGTCTTTATATTTAGATGTTAAAGCTTGTGACTGACAGAGCATATGTACCCCACTGTGCACAGTCCATACTGTTGTGACTTCAAGTAGATGTGCTAACTACTCTGTAAAACATCTGTCCCCAGTTTTTTCCAAATTATTTCAGCATCCCCACTGCAGTAGTTGTACGTAAGAAGAGCGAAGTACCCCGAACAGGCTATTTTAATATCTCTTGCCAGTGAACAATATCCTTCCTCTCTTTCTCAAAGAAAACAGAAAGTAACTACTGAATCACAGTAGTCCTCTCTGTATCTGTTGTTAGCCATGAGAATGCAGGCTTAGAAAGATTGCAGTAGTGACCAGCTCTTTTTGTGATATTTCACAAGTGGTAGAGTGAATAGATCTTAAATTTAGCTAACAAATGGTGGCTGGTCTTACTGCAGAAAGGAGCAGATGGAATTCTCACCAGGAGCGTTAGGTAGTTCTCTCATCTTTTGCTTGCTCTTTGTCATAAGACTCATTCTTCTTTTTGCTTTATTCTGTTTTTATAGTGTTCTGCTGTGTGTAATTTACAATATTGTTTTGCAGTGTACTATTTTTAAATTAAACAAAAGGAATAAAATTTCTAAGTGAATTAAAAACGTGCAATGGTAACACTGCAAATTACCCTAAAACTTGTTTTTCAGATTCAGGACTGGCAAAGCATATACCAGTCTACTCATATTCCTATACCAAAATTCACACCTGTGGATGAGTCTGTAACATTTATTGGTCGACTTTGTAGAGAAATCCTGAGGATCACAGACCCAAAGTAAGTACTGTGTGTCACAAGCTTGTATTATAGCACCGTGCATTAGGTTGCTCCAATTCCGCAATATACAAACAGAATAGACAACAAATAGTTTTTCCCTAACTGTCGTATCACCATCTTTACCTAAAACCAGATTTACCCAATGCGTCCTGTGCATTTTAAATATTAGTCGAGAAAAGTTGTGATTTTCAGTCTAAGAAGGAAAACAGTGTGTTATGCAAATAGAGGAGAGAGAAACCAGGGAAGGGTGACAGAACCCTTGCGGAGCGAGGAGTAACTAAACTTCACCTGAGACACTTGGAGACTCTTTCTAATCTCTGCCTGAATAAGATAACTCATTACTCAGATTATCACCAGACCTGTCTGCAGCTTATTCTGAAGTAGTTGTTTGTTTAATTTTTCCTCAGAATCACATGTTACATTGACCAAATGAACACCTGGTATGATATCAAAACTCATCAGGAAGTAACCAATAGTCGTCTCTTCTCAGAGATCCAAAATACTTTAGGTACCTTTGGTCTCAATGGTTTAGACAGGCTGCTGTGTTTCATGATTGTAAAGGAACTGCAGGTAATTTTTGGACTTCGGTTTTTCAAAGTCATGATGCTTTTCTTGTCTAATACTGTCAACTCTATGTAATGACTGTTTCCCTAATACCTCTATGTGAAACCAAATTTTCTTGTTTTCTAAGCCAGTCCTAGCCTGGTTAAAGATTTTAAGGAAAATAAGTAGTGATAAAGACAGTTCTTCCTCAGAAATTGAATTAATAGTTGTCTGCAGTGGGCATTGCATATTGTTGAGGTGAATCTGCTAATTGTCCTAACACTGATTAGCATAATGGAGAAAAGCACAAACTCGATAACTACAGGATTCCTCAACTCTTCATCTGTGAAATATTCTTTCCCTGCTCTTAAAAAATGGGGCTCTTGTACCACCAGGATTAAGCATAGAGTACATGTGTGAGGATTTTACTTACTACTTTCTTTCTTTTATTTAGAATTTCCTCAGTATGTTTCAGAAGAATATCTTGCGTGACAGGACAGTACAGGATACCTTAAAAGCACTTATGAATGCTGTCAGTCCTCTCAAGGGAATTATAGGTACGTGCTTACTGGTGAAGATGGAAGAAAGCTATTGTCTTTGTACACTTGCATTAATTCTTTTCTTACTTGTTCTTTTTTAACGCCTCACCCTTCTTCTTCTCTCAGCAAATTCAAACAAGGTTTATTCCGCTGCAATTGCAAAAACTCAGAAGATCTGGACAGCATATTTAGACTCCATAATGAAGGTAGGTTTATGTGGCGTAGTGATACACAGAATTCACTCTAGGCTCATAGGTTATATACTTTAATCTGCTTATTTTACAATGTTGTATTATGCTGACCTGGAATTCTGTAACATCACAAGTGAAGCAGGCCTGGATTTGTGAGGGCTCCTGAGCTTCGTTTGTATGGAGAGCTCACACTCCACAAAGTTCTCAGCGCTGAGATTCATATGTAATGGTTTGCCAAAAATGGAGTCTGGCACTACAGATCTGATCTGGGAAGACTGAGCTAGCACTCAGTATCAGGAGCTCTGAGACTCCCCACAGTGCCTTGTGAATGTAACGTACCTAAGGCCAAAGTTTGGAGCAGTACCATTTCCTGAACTTGCCTTGTTCGTGCAGAAGGCAGTTTACTGTCCCAAAAATTTAAACAAGCTATCCCATTAACGTGTCTCTTTATCTTGTCTTTGTAATGATATTTTGCAACCTGTGTTTTTCAGAGTGCTGGAATGTTTGTTTATGTTACTGAAAAGAAGAGGAAGGGTCAGGAAAGGAGGGGAAAGGTTGACTGCAACAAGCCTCTCTGTTGGTTTTTATCCCTGCCATTGCTGACCCTAAGGTCTAGGGAGAGCTGGGGAAAAGGGTACAAGTATCAGGAATAGTGTGGCNTTTTCGCTGACCAGTGAAAAAAAAGCAAGTAACTGGGGTTTTATATCTGTTACATTTTTTAGTGCCCTTTTCACACTGCCTGTATTTGCTACCATGAACTGTGTGTAAATGTTAAATACTCTGTAAATACTCCTCTCCTTTGCGCCGCACAGTTGGCATCTCTCAGTTCTGACTGCAGGCAATCTGAAACAGTGCTCTGTTACCAGAAATGAGGAAGTAGCTCCAACCAGTATATATGTTCCTGCTTTGGGCAGCCCTACAAAGGCTTCTAGGTGTGATGAGGATTTTGTGTAATCTCTGTAACTGTAAATTGTTGCTCATTAAGTTTTTCCGTAGTTTGACTTTACTCTTCCTTTGTGGCATTCAAGATGACACCCCACCCTTTTTTTTGTTCGTTTGTTTCAACAGGTTGGTCAGATGCAGATTTTAAGACGACAGATTACCAATGAATTAAATTATTCCTGCAGGTTTGACTCCAAGCATTTGGCTGCTGCTTTGGAAAATCTCAATAAGTAAGAAGCAAAACTTGCTGAAGAGCTGCATGTATCACTGTGATGTAATTATTATCAGTTCAGCAATCCTTAAAATCTAAATTATGGCAAAATATAGAGTCTGATTGTATTGAGGTTTTTGTTGATGAGTGTTTGAATTTGAACCCAATGAAAACATGAAAAATAAATAACTTGTCAAGTAATAGGTATGAACATGCTAGTGGACAACACAGCTTCTAATTGCATGTGGTTATACCTGGATTTGAGGTCATATCTGGATGAGAAGTAAGAACAGTGAAAATGCGTGGTGCTGATTTTGAAACAAATACGATATTTGTAAAAACACTTTCCAGAAAAGCTTGTTTACCCTTGCTTGTGACCATTTACAGGTTTTGTGTCTTTGAAGTTTTTAAATTAATATGACATATGGCACCGTGTAAGGTTTATTTGGGGATAATTTAAATAAGGATTTAATATAAGCAATTTCTTTTCCTTTTAGAGCAATACTGGCTGACATTGAAGCACATTATCAGAACCCATCACTGCCTTATCCTAAAGAAGACAATACTCTTTTGTATGAAATCACAGCTTACCTGGAAGCAGCTGGCATTCACAATCCATTAAATAAGGTCAGGCTTACGTTCTGGTGCTTGGTACAGTTTGCTTTTTCTATTTTATTGTTATTAACTGAGAAAAAAAATTAATATGTGGAAGAACTGTGTTCCTCTTTCAATTTTTCCTCCCCCTCAGATCTACATAACAACAAAACGTCTGCCGTATTTTCCGACCGTCAACTTCCTATTTCTCATTTCCCAGTTTCCGAAACTTCAGTACAACAGAAATTTAGGTATTGTATAAGTTGTTGTTTGTATAAATCTAATGAAAACTTATGTGAAATTATCTGTGGAGAAGATGGTAGAATTATCTGCATAGAAAATACTCCGTTTCTGACTTTAGTCCATCATGTCCAGGCAGATTTGTTATAATGTTGAAGCCAAATACAACGGAGTAGGAAACAGAATCCAAACTCCTGACTGTCTCGTTCCATCCTATGCCTTAGTTAATATCATTAAGCCATTTGCTATAGAAGAAATGCAGTTGTTACATTAGTTTTTAATTTTTACGTGTGGGCAAGCAGAAGGGGAGGCACAGCAAAAAATCTTATCAGAGTATACTGTACAAGTTTGCCTCTGCTGTAAAGAGTATGCTCTATTTCACAAACGTGTTTTTTTGGGGGGGTGTTCTGTGCAGGAGTGGTGTGCAAGCGGCCAGCTGATCAAATTGACTGGCTTCCTTTAGTTCTGGGACTTCTTACCCTGTTGAAACAGTTTCACTCGAGATACACAGACCAATTTCTGGCTCTGATCGGTCAGTTTATTCGTTCAACAATGGAACAGTGCACAAGGTATCCATGTTTTACTTTTTCCCCAAGTATCACCTCTGTGAAGAGGGCTTCAGTAGTATTATCACTGCTTGTTCAGTGTGCTTTTCTAGCAGAGTATATTTGACATAATAATAACTATATATTTGACTAAATATAAAATTAAAATACTTTTTCTTTTTGTAATGGAATCACATGGTGCCTGGTGGAAAAGATGTTATTTGAAGGCATTTTCATGTAATTTTATCCAAGTAACTGATTGGCTAGTCAGAGTATGATCTTCATGGTGGTTTAATTTTAGCCAGAAGATACCAGAAATGCCTGCTGATGTAGTGGGTGCACTCATGTTCCTGGAAGATTACATTCGCTACACAAGGTTACCAAGAAAGGTAAGAAGGAATTCCATGTCTCCCCTATGTAGCACTGCGCAGGAGTCCTGTTCAGATGACCTAAATCTTGGTTTATGCTGTGGTTAGGTACGAGCAGTTTGATCACATGTATCTACCCTGGCAACATGGCATCATCTGTAAACAGATCTCCAAAAGAATGGACTTTTTAACCTTGTCCAAAAAGCAGTCTTGACCTTTTTCAGATGTTCTGTAAAAGATTGCCAAAAGGAAATAGAGATGAAAGTCTGCTACCTGACAGGAATGGGTCATAACGAATTCTTTTACCCTGTACGAACTACAACTACTTGTGTACTTTGGGTAACTACTCCTATACTAGTCATAGTATCCTTACGGAAAAATCGTTTTCTAGAAAATACAGAGGGGGTACAAAATATAGAAAGGATGTCAACTTTGTGCGGATTTAAGAAGAGGCTGTTCCATTTAGTCTTCAGAGAGCCTGTATGTTGCTGGGGGGCTTTTGGGAGGGGGAGAAATAAAATAGAAGTTCTGAGATGTTGCAGAATTAAGTAATAATAAACTTAGCAGTATTCTAAATGCAGGGCAAAAAGCTAATTAGCAACTTCAAATTTTGGTGAAACACCATCTCCAGTCCTTGATTTCCTTCCCTTCCTTTCCCCCCCAGTATAGAAACTGGGGGGAGTTGGCCAGGGTGCAGCGATCGCTGCTCGGGGCCGGGCTGGGCATCGGTCAGCGGGTGGGGAGCAATTGCATTGTGCATCGCTTGTTTTGGATATTCTTTTATCATTACTATTATTATTATTATTTTCTCTTTCTCTGCTCTCCCATTAAACTGCTTTTATCCCACCCCACGGGTTTTAGTTTTTTCCGATTCTCTCCCCCATCCCGCCAGGGCCGGGGAGGGTGAGTGAGCGGCTGCGTGGTGCTTGGTTGCCAATCGGGGTTGAACCACAACAGCTTGTTAATGGACGAACAGAGCATACAGCTGAGCAATGATGAATACCTAACTGTGCCTTCCTCTTTACTTTAGGTTGTTGAAGCACATGTGCCTAGCTTCATTTTTGATGAATTCAGAACTGTTCTGTGAATATGGAGAAGGACCAAGTCTTTCCCCCAGACCTGAAACGGGGAGTTGGGGACTGAGGATGGGACAAGTACGGCTTTTCAGAACTATCTTTTCTGTGCTTTAAGGCAGTACCTACAGCTGTCTATGAAATGTAACCATCAGCACGAGTCTATATAATTAACACTTGTTTAAGTCTTGGCATGATACGCAATTTGTATCTCATCCAAACAGTGTACATTTTGTACTGCACATTATAAATGCTGTATGTAATTGTTTATGTATAAATCATTTAGTTTTTTGTTCTGAAGAGCTATTTGTGGAAGTTTGACTTTTGTATCACAATGAACAATGAAATTGGGAATAAAGGTGTTGGATAGTTTGCCAGGACTGATGATTCCAAAGTGTCAATTTTCCTGTTAAAAGAACCATTAGTGAGAATGAATATGCAGTGAAAAGAGGTTTGGTGTATGCCTCTGTACTACACAAAGTTAATTTTCTCTGCAGAGGACAGAAAAATAATTAAATAGCCATAGCCAAAAAGTCCTGGCATGCTATTTAAAGGCACAAATATTTCTTCCAGTGCAACTGTAACATGACTGACGTTGGGGGCAAGGTGTTTATTCACGTAACTGTCAGTCTTTACTCGGAAAGAGGCGTTTA
>VZTL01059173.1:0-18785 GCA_013400535.1 Scopus umbretta
CCAGAGGTCCCTTCCAGTCTGAACCATTCTATGATTCTGTGTAAAATCTCCCAAGAAATCCATCTAGAGGAATATCCTCTGGGGCTCTGTCTTCTCCCCTCTCGTCAGATGGAGCAGCAAGTTGGCATGAGGAAGAGGTCCCCTGAGCCATGGGAGGTGCAGGAAATCTTGTAGAACTGAACTATGTCTGTTATATTGCAGTGATTTATAGAAGAACATATTAAGCATATGTTTATAGAAGAACATATTAAGCAAAGGAAGATATCTGTTCTGTTCAGGAGAATCAAAATAGCCTTATAATGGAAAAGCTGCTCCATCCTTAATCATTTCATCAGAATTAGTTTGCCACAAACACTGCATAATTGAATTATTCTAATGAATAAATATAACAGTGCAAATCCAGATACTTTCCCCTTATTAAAGATTTCTGATTATCTTCATTATCTTTAATATGAATTCTGGACAGATAAAAGAAATAGAATATGCAAATTAATTACTTGCTTTACCTTTGTGAAATTAGCTTTTCATAATTTAAATGTTTCAAAAACATGATTATTACATATCTCATCTTAAAATAATACTTTCAGTAAAATTCAAACCCTACAGAAACCATTAGAAACTCCTTTAACTTCAGTTCAGTCACATATCAGTCTAAAAATTAGCTCCTTCCTTTTTCTCACACAGCATTATGTGTTAGAAATTAGTTTCATTAGCAAGACAAATAGCTGTAACAACATCACAGGAGATGCATACTTGAGAGAAAAAGGCAAAAATCTGTATAGAAAGAAGACACATTTAAGGCTTGACAAAGTACCTTTCTGCATATGGACCTGTACTAAAATTGAAAGAAATGTTGCTTGTACTCTTTTTACAATACAAAAGAAATCTTTGTGAGTAGACAACAAGTTACTGCACGCATAACAGTTGTGAGATTTCTGTTTGGAATGTTTCACCTGTTGTTTCTCTTCCTATGGATGGTCACATCTCATGTGTAAAATAACAGTGACACCTGGAGCATTATGTCATATATTTTACCAAGGAATCTGCATATTTTTTTGTTCTGACCAAAAAACACCTATGTCTTTGTTTTTGTTGTTGTTTTTGGTTTTTGAAGGAGCTCACTATAGGATTAATGAGCTGTCAGGAAAAAAAAATAATCAAATAATGACATATTTAAGCTTCAGTTTTTTCAGGTCACATTGCTGTAACATACATGATACTTTGCTTCCTCCCAACATCATAGAACAGATCCACTAATTAAAGATATGGTATTAAAGAATTTACCTAAATGGAACTGCCAAATTAATATTCAACAGATATTCTGCCAAAAAGACCCTTTACAACTTTGGGAATTTCTGGCAAAGTCCTAGCAAAGTCAGAGGAAAGACACAGATGTTTCTGAAGACTGGCACAGGATGGTCCAGGCCAGCTCCTCACTAGTTGAACTCAGGATGGTAAGATCTCTCTTACACCCAGCTACTGGGTGCAAACAAGCAGTAGTAAACTCCCTCCCAATATCCATATGCTTGTAAAAGCAAGAAGGAAGCTTGACATGATGCAGAGCATCAACTGACACGAAAATGATTTCCACCCTGTCTCTATCAACACCTCGCAAATCAACAATTTACCATTTATTCTTACTCTGCTCCCATCTCTTCAAGCTATTTGTCAAAGTAGAAGGCATTTTTCTTCTACTGCGAATATCCAGACATTATATTATCCAAAGCTCCAAATTTAACCTATGCCAAAATCAGCTTAGCATAAGAGTTTGGTGTCCAGGGTCTTAGTCCTACCTGGCAACTGGCTAAAGCACTGGTATTTAAGGATCCCACTGAAAGCACTGTTGAATGCTGCAGGAACAAAAAGCCCTGCTGAAGGTTTCTTCCTCTTACTGAATAGCATACAACTTATCCCCTCGCTCTTCATAACGTAGGATACAGGCAGCCAGCGTAAGTGAATAGCTGGTACCATCACATACCTTTTCAAAGGTATTTCCCTTCTTGTATCTTACAGAGCTATAAAAAGGAAGGGGAAGGGATCTCTCTCCTCCCACCATTCTCATCCCAAGAGGACAAGTATGCAACTTGGAAAAGAAGATACTAAGTTATGGGATGAAAAGGGGGTCCATACTTGTTTAAACCAATCTACTCAATCCCCCAGCACTGCTGGGGAGCTGCAGCTACTGTCTGAAAACTGATCCCTAGACCTTTATTCAAGTAACAGCAGCATCCAGAAAAGCCTGACAAAGCTCTCCGACATCTTGCTTCTTTTCCTGTAATTCCAGAAGATTCCTGATGGAAATCATGATGGCTAACACTGATATAAAAATGTCACAATTTTTTTCTTAGTTTTTGTGTATATTTATTCTGAATCTGAGAATTTTTTCCTCTTGTGGCAATTTTCCACAGAACTAGGTCCTTTCAAGTTCAGCAATGGGCAGGAGAATCAAGAAGAATTAGGGCCTGTTCTACTTTATTTAATTACTTATTTGGTTTCTTTTGGGCACAGGGGAAGTGAAGAGATAAGCAGTTTAATCAAGTGAATTACCTTCATAACCCAAAATTATCAGATTACTTCCCTTATGATTAAGGCAAAACTATTGTCAGTATCACTACTAATGGGTTTTCAACTGTTCTTGAAAATGTTTCTAAACTAAATGTAGGACTAATACTGAACTCCAGGCTTTATCCCAGCAAAATTTTTAAGCCACTGCTGTCTCACCTAAATTAGATCTATGACTGGCTTTTCCTTCAGCTGCATCAGGTGGTCATGAGATTCTCCTTTAAAACAGTGGTACATATGAGATTTCTATTAAATCTTTGTTTTCTTTGCTGCTCTGCTCCAATGTAAAATCAAACTGTGAGAACAGAGAATGAGCTGGAACACAGAGGCTCGGATTTGGGCTGAACCTGTTACCATGGAAGCAAACAGGACCCCTCTTAATTAGACAAGGGCTTGTCTTGGTTAGAGGACACCCCAGAAAGAAATTAGAAAAGCTAATTGAAGAGGCCTTTACAGCCCTTAAGTGAAACACATGCTTCCCACTGCTAGAAGTAGTCACCACTACACCAGTAGTTAGTAATTTAAACAGAACTGTGGTAAACAGTATTAAACCCATGGATTGCTTACAGAAGCAGCTGTCTCATCAGTGCTCCCACGAGCTCATTTGCTGAAGGACTGATGATTTCCCTCCTGCACTGCCCACAATTGTCTTGAAGAGCTCAGGTAACAGACAAGGACATAGCATCATGTGTGTCTGACAGCCCAGACAGTGCACTGATGGGGACCAGCTGCTGATGAGCTATATTCCCAGGTTTTCCCCCCTTCCGATGTTCTGCCATCAACTTGGAAAAAAACCAGGTCTGGTACATTTTGCTCTCATAGCCCCTTAAGCAAAGTTCTATAAAGTGTGCCACACAGATCAAGACAGCAGAGAAGAGATGTAATTAGGTAGTGTCTTGACAAATCAAAGAGGCTATTTATGAAACGTATACACATGGAGAACCCATCACAAGAAAATTAGATCCAAGAGTTTCAAAAGGAAAAGGACAGGCCTGGGCTAAGAGGGATGATTACTGCAAGAACAGTTAAAATTTAAGATCGTATGGAAAAAAGAACAGCCAAATTGACAATCTTCATTTCAAGAGAGAGGTGAACCAACAGATTTATATGCATAAATAGAATTCTAAATCATCCTAGATTGGTCAAGACACATACGTTTATGTCTTTTTAATCTGAACTGATAAAGAAATCCCTCTTCATCTTAACACTGATCAGGCTAACAAATATTTTTCTAATATTTATTTTTCATTAATAGATTTCAAAGTGAGCATTTATCTTAATTTCTGCTTTGTCAGAATCACATCCCAGCTATTTTTTTACAGAGATTTGTGATGGCTGCTGAGAAAGTTTCTGCTTGCAATTCAAAATCTCAAGAGGTGCTACTCTTTCAGACAAAGACTCATTAAAATTAGTTACTATAAGTTGTTAGAAACAAGTGTTATAGATACCAAACTATAATGTTTGGGCAAACCACATTGACTGATCAGTGTAAGTTCAGTTGCAGTAACCACTGACCCATGTTATAGCTGATTTGTAATACAAGTCAGTGTATTTAAAATATAAAATGCCAGTTTTTGCCCAAGTTGCTAATGCCACAGAAGTAAAAATGTTTAGTTGTGTGCATCTAGAGAACTAAAAGTTGCTGAGTTTAAAATATCTTCATTTGAGCTCTACAACCTCAGCAGTTCTAAAACAAGTTGGGCACCTCTTATGTCTCTCATACAGCTTTTCACTACCATCAGTGTTAGGCCAAGATTTTTTAAATTTCTCAAAGGATTGGAAAAAATATCAAAAGACAAGACTTTTAGCCAAAAGTTTCAAATACTTGCATTTTATTGCCTATTACACCTCTAAATAAATGGCAGAATTTTAATTTTTGTTTGTTATTACTTAAAGTTTGGGGCTTTACCCATAGAAAGGTACATAAAGCTGAAATCACCACCATATTCATTTCCTGTAGCAGTGATGCTTCAAATTATTTTTAAAATTTTATTTGCACTGTTAATTTTTCATCTATCTTATAAAAGTTGGAATAAAACAAGAACCTATCCTGTACAAAAAGCAATGACCATTTGACTCCTACTGACTTCTTTATACAGTCAGGGACTAGGTTACCTTTTTTGGACAAAGTTCGTTCTTGTAGTTCATACTGTATTTTCTTTTATTAAGACTTTTAACAGTTTCTCAGATAAGCCCCGGTCCCTCTGTCTCTTGTCACAAAGCAAGTGCCTCAGCCTCAGCTTTCATGGTGGCCCTCTGCTGAACTGACTCCAGTGCATCAATGTCTTGTACCAGAGGGACCATAAAAGGGATGCAGAATTCCAGCATTCTCCAGGATACAGTCCTCCATTCTGCAGGTATAACTGCAAAGTTCTTCCTACATTTATGGTCTTGTATTCGACTATAATAAAGCACATTTTGTTTTGTTTCATAATTCAGTGTACCCTGTGCTATTCATCTGTCCTTTTATCACCTAAAGAATAAATCAGGTTTTATTTATCCCCAGGTTATTGCTGCAAATACTTAAACTCAAAACCAGATGTCCATAAAAGGCTGCTTATTAACAGCCTTTTTGAACAATAGTACATCTTTAAAAATTGTTTTCAAGATCAGCTATTTATCAGTTATTTAACTTTTTTAAAAAGAGTTTTACTGTTCTCATACAAAACTGTTTTGAAACCAACATATTATGCACTACTAATCCCTTTGATAAAATGTATTCCATACATGAGATTTCCACTAGTGGGCATATTTGATCCCTCATTAAAAAACACCACACACAGATTTTACTTATTTTCCATAAAACCACACAGCCTAGTAGTAATCTTATCTATGAGCCCAATTTCTTATTTGCTAGCATATTAGAAAACAGGCTGGCCTTGGAAATTTAGTTCTTTAAACTTCTGATCTTAACCATAATAGTAATAGGAATAAAATACATCTGGTGCTGAGGTGAAAGTATTTATCTCAAGTTTTGCTTCATAAAAATGAAAAGATTCACATTAGTTGTTTTTATTTGTTCTATGCATCCCTAAAAATATTTCTCTGGCAATAAAAACTCACTTTGTGAGTCGTCACAGTATGCTAGAGCTCCTGGAATTTAAATTTAAAAGTATTAGATTTATAAAACACTTTTTTTTTAACAAGAAACATGTAAATCATATAAAAATCACATCTGCTTTACAGTTATCTATATTTGTTTGTCTGGTGCGTCTACTGAAAATTGTTTTGCATATTTGTGAACATGTGTGTACATGATAATATGGTTTGTAAAAGCACACCCAAGGCATGATCACATAATAAATACACTATTTCCTTTTAAAACAGCTTTAAAAGTTATGGTTTAAAAAGAAACTCATTAGTGTTCTCCTACCCAGTGCCTAGATCTCAAAACTGTTGGGATATACCAAATTAAATTCTGTGTATTTCTCACTCTGAAGTTTGGCCCCAGCAAGAAATGGAGTCAACTACTGATTGAAAAATGACTGTGTTATTTTGTTAATAGAGTCTGTCACCATTATTTGTGGCAAAATAAGTACAGGATTAGAAAGTACATTACATACTTGGCAAAATGTGTCTACATCATCAAAGCCACTGAAGGTGGAAATCATTCTTTAAAGATTATGGTCCTAATCAATCCACCCTGAATGTGTTAAAAAGTTTACATTTAACATTCTGTCCATGAGTGTATTCAAGCACAGTGACTAAAACCCTCCAAGCCTCCCAAATACTTTGAAATTTTAAATACACTTTCACATACTTTGAAAAAAACATTTTTTTTCAGCCAATGTTACAAAATAACACAGTGTTTAGCCAATGGAACCAGATGCAGGAGAGCTAAAAAAGACAAAATTTCTCCCTTCCAGTTTTTTTCTCTCCCCTTTCTCTTACAAAACAATTTAGCAATGTGTGTTATTGCTTCATTATCAGTCTTTGGCATGCAGAACCTCTTTAAATAACAATGCTAACATATGTTCAGTAATTCTTCATTTGGCAGTCTAGTTTCCATTGTTAAAGAATCTATTTCAATACCAAGAAACTGCTATCACCTGTGATAGACCATCATGCTTGGAACTTATTGACAGCAACACTAATTCTGTTGTCACCTTTTCAAATACATGTGCACAATTACACACCAGGATTTGTGAAGGCTTGGGCCCTCATCCAAGTGGAAAATCATCTGGAGCATCCTAATTTACCGGGAAATGTGCAAATATGCATTCATACAGAAATTAAGACCTTCACAGGAAACATAACCACAAATACAGAGAAAAGAAACCGTCCATTGGCATGTAACACCTAGCTTTCTGAACTTCTCATGTGGGAGCTGAGCTTCAGCTTAGTCTCTTTTTCACTGTTGATGAGTGAATCAAGAGAATTTATTGATCAGTGTTAAGTGCCACAGAGGACAGATGATATCGAGGCCTTTAGAAAACAACCTGTAAGTTGTTACGAGTTTTGAAATAGGATGAATCCTTTGGTTAACTTTGGGGAGCAGAAAGAGGACTTTCTTCATAAAAAAAGATAATGACCATAAATATACATCCCCCCCTTTCAATGAAGATAAAATCTGACTTATTTTGAAGAGTAGTGTAAAAGGAATGGAAATTCCTCTCTGAATCAGTTTCTTACTCCTGCTTTCTTACAAAATAATGAGTAATTCTAACTGGATTCTGTGATTCTATGATTCAGGTTTTGGGGTTTTGGTGCACTAACGTGGGCCACTAGTCTGGGCTTCTCTTTCCACTTTTTTCCTGAATGCACAGTGCAGCTTCAATTACCAAACTCTTATCTGTATTAGTAGCCATGATTCACAGTTATAATTTTGAAAATTCTTCCCCTGCCATAATTTCCCCCAAAACTTTGCTGAGTGAAATCATGTGTAAGTAGATCTATGCGCTGAAGTGATTGCATATGACCTAGGTCCATTGAATAGCATTCAGGGCATATGACATAAAGCAGACTCTCCAGCATTTTAGAAATCTTTCTTACCCCAAGAAAATGAACAAAATTGAAGCCTCTAAAATTAAACACTTCTTATTTTGATGGCATTGCTGTGTAATAAGGATCATGCATCCCGTACTTGTCTTTAAAAAATACTTACTGTATGGCAACCAAAACCCCTAGTAGTGAATACACTGCTTAAATTAATCAGGTTTCAAATAATTTTAGCAGGACTCAGCCCACTGAACACCTGCAAAACCTCATTTTCACTTCCCTCAGCATTTGGGTTATTTACCCTGCCCTTTCCCTAAATATTATGTCCCTCGTATCATGACAGAAAGCCACTAGATACGAGCTATTTTGGAGCAGGTAGGTAGTGCAATGTTTTGAAATCTCACTGAGTTAGAAATGCTTTCCACCAGCGACATCTTCCTTTTTATAGGAAGAGGAGACCACCCCCAGGACTTCTGCTGACTGCAATATGGCAGAGGAATCAGCAGAAATACCATACCCTTCATATTTCAGCATCATATACAATCTATCCAGATCAGTTTTCACCTAATTTTAGTGCAGCGACCAACGTCCAGTTTTTACAAAGGTATCAAAAAATATTTATATATTTAATACAAAGTTGTTCCACAGTAGAGAAAATAATTGCTACGGTAATTGTGTGAAATCAGAAAAGTAAACACTTTTTATAGGATTTGTCTGCTGCTATTTTTGACTGCATAACTTCATCCACCCTACCACTAAGTTGCCTATGGCAAGGGTACAATCAGAAAAAGATGGGGCTTTACAGTATCTGAAATAAGATAATATTTTTAACATTGATAATATTTGAGGCAAACAGCAATGCTAATGATTAACTTCTGAGAAACAGAGATGGCAGATAAATTTGCCCTCCAAACAACATATTGCTATAATCACATCTTGAAAATGTCAGCCCCAGAAACCCAAAGGAACAATCACAAATAGAATAGATGGTTTTATCTTCCCACAAATATGCTATTATTTATACACTAGATTAGAAATTAACATACAAGAATGTTCCACTTGAAATTACTAAAATAGCCCTCAACAATCTCTTTTTATACAATTTAAAGCAAATAAACCATAATAGAAAAGAGAGAAGTTAATTAATTTTTTTTAAAGATAATTGTGAATGGGGAGAACAATAGATCTTAACTAGAGCTGCTGGCAGAATAACCAGAAATGGGGATCATCCTGAAGAAGGATAAGCCTTAGTCCCCAAGCATTACAAAGCACTAATGAAGGTCAAGCATTTAATACTCTATTCATAACTTACAATAAAATGAATGAACAAGAAAATTCTGTCCTGTAAGAGTCAGATTACTATGTATCACTCATAAAGCTCAAGAGTTTTATATGTGGATCTATAGCTCTATTTTTGCAGTCCTTCACTATATAAGCCTTCAGATGTGGGCAATCTTTTATACAGATTTAACCACAGTATCAATGACTCAGTGCTTTGTATGAATGAGTAAAAATAATTTTCTATATAAATGCTATGCACATAATACATTACTGTTACAAATAACAGTAATATTTTGTGTGGGAACAGAATGTGTGAAGATGTATAGGATAAGAAATGCTGGCAATACACATGGAGACACCATGGGGAACTTCCAGATTAAAAACAGATACCTTGATTCCTTTGTTTCCTCATACAATCCTGTTTACATAATTAGCATGTTTAATTATTCACAAAACTGTGATATTACTTTGGTTACTGAAGCAGCAGGTAGCACATAAATTATAACCTGTACATCTCCAGAATTCCAAAGACAATAGCCAAGGAAACTGACAGCTACTTAATTTTGTTGTCCATTCTCAATTACATTGCTCATAACTGAAAGAGAGGGTTGCTGCTTTGAATCAATTATCTCTACTTGTTAGGTTTTCAAAGGAAAAAAAGTCTCTAGCTAATTCAGGAACAGAATTATTTTAAGCAGCAATTTTAACATATTCCTTTATAATTGGCAAATTAAAAAAAAAAAAGTCAGTGATGTCAGTGATTTCATATAACAGTGTATGGCAATCAGTTTTGAGCAGAGAAATCTTATCAACATGGTTAATCTTTAACTCATTTTAAATATGGCCAAATCATGGAGATTTTAATGAGTTCTTTTTCCCTTTAATTCAGGCAAACTCTCATCAGCCTCACTGGCAATCTTATATATTTTCCTTATTCCTCATTTTGTGGAACTGACAAAATGGGGAGTTTGCCTGGGTTAGAAGTGAGCACGCTCAGCCAAGATTAAATGCATTTTTATAGCCAAGACTAAAATGGAGCTTAACTATTTCTAGTTTTGCAAATACAAAATTTGTCAACTCTGATATATACCTAAAGTTGTTGTTTATTATTATTATTATCATTATCATTATCATTATCATTATTATTATTATTATTATTATTATTATTATTATTATTTCTCAGTGTTATACCACCGTTTGACCTATTTAAACAAATTTGGTCTTTGGTTTTAACTTCTTACTTTGCCTTAACAGTTAAAGGTAGATAAAAACAAAACAACCTGGACATTGTTAATAACCTGATTTATGAGGGTTTCAGAAATGGAGTTGTGTCTCTCTATTAATAAAAGCTGAAACTGCACATAAACATCAACATAAGCATCTGTCTTATCCAGAGCAATAACCTTTTAGATGGCTTGTGTCTTCCAAAGACTGAATAGTAAAATGCATAGTCATAATACTGTTGGAGTTATATAGTATTATACAAATGAACTGTTCTGTTTCTTTTTTTTAATTTAANTACACACAGTGAAAGTAAGAACAGAATAAGAAGTTATTCACAATTCCCACACTGTTAAAGTTTCCTGAGATCTTGCTTACACACTAAATATTTTAAGATTTATGGCCACTTAGTAGAGTTATAATTCATACACAAAGCTACTTCTTCAGCAGCAAATATAATCTCATGGGAGATATTAGTGAAGCACTGGCCACTTTCAAAATAACAACTACAGTTTAACTGGCTGTACTTAAGGTGCTCCCGTCTGAATGACCCAAATTTCCAATTATTTTCAGTTACAAAACTGACAATCCTCTTAAATATAGTAGGGTCCTTCTCTGACTCCTGGAAATACAGAGAACTCCTATGATTTATTCCAGCATCCTATTATGGTTAAAATTAATGGAAATTTAAATATATTCCAGTATCAATACACGAGAAGGTGCCCAAACAATATTAATCCTGCCGAGTAATGATGATATGATGGAAGAATATACTCTATGCATTTTCAAATTAATTTGCTTTTATCTGATGTCTAGAATATTAAGAAGTTTGTAATCAGTCATATTATTACTGTCATTATTATCAGATAGAGCTTATATATATACAGCATCTACATCTTCATACTTGAAAACTGTTTAATATATTTATTTTGTCTCTCACGCTGAATATTCTGTGAAAATATTTATTTATTTGGGGAATTAAAACCCTGTAATCTGTTTTATTTCAAATTACTGTTTCATAAATATCTCTCAATGAATTTTTTGCTTGTAAGTATTTTATAGTTTTAATATATCAGGATTAAGCTTTCCTATGTTCAGCACAGTGTCAGACATTTAGAAAAATGTTGTTCCTGCCCCAAGGAACTAACATTCTAACTGAGGATTTACCTGTGATATTTGTCTGGGAAGAGAGAATGTAAAAGGACAAGTTCATTTTCCTCTCTGATTATTTTTACCTTTTTCCGAAGGATTGTGCCTAAACTACAAGAGTGTAATGACTGTTACTAGAACATCAGCAGCTAATCAGGTCTAGTCAATATATGCAGTTATATTCTAGTACTGTGTAACCTCCCTTTGATATAATTTTTAAGACTTAGATGTGACATTCCTGTTTCAAGCTGCTGCACAGATTTTTTCTAGTAGGTCATCAATGTGTCCTGTGTGGCTGCACATTTTTTTAAATATTGAAGTTAACTCAGCTCCTCATTGTTGTTTGAGAGCATCATTCTTCCTGTAGATGCAGATATTCAGGAGGCGCTGTTTTCTTGTTGCTGGGTTGTTTCTCGCTCCAGTTATCTGAAGGACCTGCTGGTTCACTTTTAGAAATGTATTCTTTCTCATCTGTTAGTTTGGCAACATGCCTGTTCAGAAGGTTGTATGTTGGCGTGAAGAGGGAGCAAATATCATAACTGAAAAACAGGTTCTGTGGATTAGCTTTCAAACAATTGAAACTGATATCCCAGGTTCTTGTGAAAATGGCTATTTGAAAAAGGAGTCTAACTTTCAGTCTCATAAATGCTGTGGGAGCAATATAGTAACTTAAAATAAATTATAATTTAATTTATCATTTAAATAAACATTATTTTTTTAATGTAGAAATTACGAAAACATTATGCCATGACTTTTTCTTCTTCCTCTCCAAGTCATGTACACAAACAATCTGTTCAGTCACAGAGCAACAATTCACCACTCGAAGAGCAGAAGATGACTGACAGCAGGAGATAACTGAGAGAAACTATAAATTTTTTTCTGTCTCTGTGGTCTGGTGAAGAAAAACACAAATATTTTATTTCTTTTCTTCAGACAAGCTGTTCTCTTGGTGATGGCCATCTTTTTTCAAACACTGCAAGTGGCAAGGCAAGAGATGCAGAAGAGGACACAACCAACCAACATCATTATCTCTTGCTTAAAGAGATTCTAAAAGAGCAAAGATGAAGGAGATACCTCAAGGTCAAATCGAGACTCTTTGTGCAAAACTTATATTAAAGTACCTCAGTGATTTCAATTAAAGTGATTTGCTTTGCACCTACATATCTTTAAGAAGTTGGAGCATGTCCTTCATCATACAATATTTCTGTTTGGTAATGGTGGCTTTTATCTATAGTTCCATTCTTCTACTATCTTAGGAGTTACAGTAGATAAGACAGAGAAGCAGACAAAAGGGAACATTTGCTAATCAGGCATCACAAGAGGCAACAGCCACACATTTTCTGTCTTCCTGATCACGTATCAGGCTAAGTTTTGTTTTGCTTTAATGGGCCCAACAGAATCAGAAATGAAGCTTCATTTGAATGTTATTTTCTCTGACTTTATTGATGACTTGGAGCTTCAAAAGAGCAATGTATTTTTGTCTCATCTTTGAGCAGCTATATCATATGTGAATAATTTGTTGGCCTGCTGATGAAACTGTGTCATGAACAATTTAAAGTGTAATGTTGCCTATGCACTGATGCACCCAGTATTTCTGTAATGGCATTCTGCTATCTTTCTTTAACCGTAGATACGGAAGCAAAGATTAGTTTTAATTTTGTTATAAAATAAATTTCTTATAAATATTGCTTATTTAAGTACTCCACATGATAACATTGATCATAGTTTTTTTTTTTTTCTTTTACACATTATATCTGTTTTCAGAAACTGCAGAACAACTCAGGATTAGTTAATTGACACCATAAAATAATGCAAACAAATTTTCTCAGGTTCATACTGCAATAAGTAAAAATAATTTTAGCAGGTGGGAGTAGTTGTATACCTGGTTAAACTATAAACTATACAAAGTTTTTAGTGGTATTTATTAATTGATCAGGTTCTTACTCCATGTAAAGTTCATATTGCAAATAAAACTTATTTCTAGATTAAAGTAGTACCTTCCAGTTTAGTATGAAAATGCAATTTATTTTTTTACAAATATACTAAAAAACATAGAAAGAACAAATATTTTGCCTTTGGAGTTATTGATCTAAGAAATGTTATTTCAAATAAGATGTTGGTACAATGCTAATATTGAATGAGAACTTCCCCTGGTGACAATGAATAAAACCCCATGCATTTTTAGAAAACATTAAGACTGAACACTGTAAAAAATAGCCAACAATTCAACAGAAAGCCTGCTGTAGTTGTCTTCATAGGTGATAGCAGACCTTCCAAAAAGCCTAACTGAATCTGGACTGAAAACTTAATGTGCAAATACATCTGGTAAAATTTGTGAAGGCGATCACTTCAGAATATTTATCAGTTCAACCACTCCAAATAAGACCCAAAAAAAAAGAAAAAAAAAAACAAACAAACAAAAAAAAACAAGCAAAATCAAGCCAATCATTCTAAGCATTTTCAGTAAGATCTGTACTCCAGAATATATGTGGTGGACACTTCAGAATACATAAATGCTATACTCATTAGAATTAGACATTAAACAAAAATACCTTTTTTCATATGTGTGTATATATATATATATAAATATTATCGTTACTGTTTTAATTAATTTAAAGTTTTCTTAAATGGATGAAAAGAAAATAATTAAAGACCTCAGGATTTGACCGGTAACTGATAATTGTCACTAGAATAATTAATGATCACTAATATGAAATGTAATACTTCCAGTTACCTGGACAAAACACTGAGCTGCTGAAGTCTACAACTAACTTAAAAGAAGTAGCTTTTTAAGCATTTAGAGCTAGTTAAACCAGTTTTCTTTTGGATTTGTATCTCTTGTCTGGATTTCCTGGTGACACCCAAGACAAATTCTGAGATAGCTTTCCCCACAGTTAAGACCAATTGTACTTGTCTGGTATAAGATTTTCTGGTATCTAAAAAGGTGCGACTTCACCCCTCTTCTGTTTCCTCAGTCAGAAAATCTTTGAGGGTCTATCTCCTCGACATGAGCACCTATTTCACAGAAAAGGTAGGTCCTTAATTTTCTTTTGTTAAAGTAAGGCAATTGCTCTTTTGGTCAAAATAGGAGATCAATACAGGGGCAGAGTGTTTCAACAACATGATGGGATAGAAGCCCTGTCAGCAATTTGTAAGTGAAAAGAAATTGAGAGTAGCAGTTGCAAGAGGCTAGAGGAGTGAGCTAGCAGGAACCTCATGAAGTTTGGTGAAGCCAAATGCAAAGTCTTGTGCCTGGGATGGAGTAACCCCAGCCTTAGAGCTTGGGACCCACTGGCTAGGAAGGTGCCCTGCGGAAAAGGACCTAGAAGTGATGGCAGGCAGCATTTTGGACATGTGTCAGCAATGCAGCCTTCTGGGGATGAAGGATAATCACACACTAGACTTCATTAGCAAGAACACATACAAGGAGTAGAGTGAAGTGTTTTTCTGTATTCAGTACTCACCAGGCTGCATCTGCCAAACTGTATTCAATTTTAGGCCCCCAGCACAAGAAAGACATTGAAAAACTGCATCATGTCCAGAGAAAACTTCCAGTGATGGGAAGAGTGGTGGAGCACATGACATACAAGAAGCAGCTGAGGAAGCCAGGTTTATTGTGTTTGGAAATGAGAAAGTTAAAGAATCTCAATGTTGTCTTTAGTAACCTAATGGCCATTGCAAAGAGAGAGAGTCAGACTATACTTGGAGGAAAACAACACAAGGACAAGATTTCAAGGGAAATTCTGATTCAGTAGAAAGAAAAAAAAAAAAAATTACAATGAGGGGATTTAACCCTGGGACAGGTTGGCTGCAGAGATCATGGAATCCTCATCCTTGGAAACATTCAAAACTAGACTGGACAAGGTGCTGAGCAACCTGATCTGACCTTAAAGTGAGATCGGATTTTGAGCAGGGAGCTGAACCAGATGATCTCCATAGGTTCTCTCCAAAACAGATTTTGTTATTTCTCTAAGGACAAAATGTGGACACACAGATTACACACACATGCCCTCACACAGAAACATATGAATCATATTACCATAGGATATCACACACACAAAAAAGTGTAAAATTATTATCCACTAATTTTATTTACGACATGTTCGTCTTATTCTAGAAATCACATCAGTGGCAAAATAAAGTCATAGATAAGAGTTAACCTGAGGTGTCTTCCTTTAAAATGGTCGCAGATTTTCAATCAGGACAATAGTTACTCTGGCAGAGTTTTGCCTAAGCAGCAAAATACGACAACCCTTGCACACTGCATGAAATGAGCTTGACCCATAACTACTCTGTGTCTTGCAGAGCCATATGTAGTGGTGGAAAATAAGTATTCATTGCCCCTATTTTTTTATCTAGGACTGTTCTGAATTTCTACTTACATTTAGGTTGCAAAAAAATACGGGACAATGCAAAATAAAAATTTGTGGAGAGTCAAGATTACCTGAGAGTAGGTAATTAGGATTTTATGTCTTGTGATTTTTCATTTTCATATTTATATTTCTGCTTCTCCAAGGTTCATCTTTGACCTTCAAATTGCCTAATACTTTGAGAATTTTGTTTGGTTTATTAATCCACAGACATACAGCACTCACAGATACAAAAGTTTCTAAGTAATTCATATCCAGGGAGAATCTAAAACCAAACAACAAAAAAACCCAACAACAATTTAAAAAAGTAAACAAGCAAACGAAAAACCCTAAAAAGATAATGGGAATACAAAATGATTTGCTAATGACAAACCTTCTAGAATAAAATTTTCTTCCTGTAAACTTAATTAAATAATTCTGAGCAGCCCCACATGACCACAACCAGTTTAGCAAGCACTGCAGCTGATCTGCTCCAATCCACAATGTGAACCTCCAAAGTTTAATAAGTGGAGATGATCAGGAGATTCTTTTCAAAAGCACAGATCTTGCACCAAAAAAAGACCCCAAACCAAACCCCAAATATTTATTCTAATGGCATTACTCAAAACACTAATGTCGATGTGCCCTCTTTTGCTAAGTAGAACGGATTTAGATGCTTTTCAGAATCACCTCCAGTACTGATGATGATAAGGGAGAATAAAAGTTCTGCTCCTGGTTCCCACTTCAATAGATCTGAGGATTTAGTTCATTGATTGCTGCTATATTAAGATTCAGTTTTTCAATGCACATAACCATCTCCAGCTATTAGAATTCAAAATGAATGCAAAATACTGCAGCCCATAGAAAGTATAGAATCCCAATTTAATTGCGTGAGTAGGAAGTAAAACATGAAAGGTCAGATATATTTTCTTTAATGAAAATCTAAAAATAACATTTTGACTGCAAAGGTGTTTTCCAACAAAAAATTGTTTTACTAACATTCTAAGAAAATGAAAAGGCAGCCACATCCAGAACTATAATAAGCACCTGCATGCATTGTCTTTTTGACTTCATAGCAAAATATCTTTATGAACTGATCTTCTTTCAAAGTTATAATTCATTATATAAAAAGTAATTTTGTTGAAACATGACATGTTGACTTTCATAAAGGTGACTGTCAAAAGGGTATCTTTTAAAGTAACTTTCTGGAAGTTTTTATTAAAAAAAACAGAATTGTTTACTATTGGGGGGGAAAGTATATATTTTTATATACGTATATATTCATTGTTTTTTACAAGGAAAATATCAACTCTGGTCTTCCCCGATTACACTACAGGTCACAGTGAATGCATAGTGTTAAGTTTACTATTTAATCTAATGGCTTTGATGTTACACCATTAACAAATACTTTCTTTCTTCAAAGTGGTAATTAAACAAAGATAAAATGCAGTTTGAAACTTGTAGTGAAAAAACCTTTCTCCTACTAATTGTACACACAGTTGTTGGGTTGTTGGTTTGGGGGATTTTTTAGCTTTCATTTTAGCATAACCTTGGCTTACAGTTTGACTGATATTCCTTCATTTACAGCCATGCTTCCAAGAAAGACTGTGATGGTGGAGATGTGGTATTCAGAGACCAAGAGGGAGTATCCAACTGTATGACTGAACATTGAAACTGGGCATGCTCAAACAGGGTCTAGAAGACCCAAATGTGTTTATACCCATGCAAACCTTAGACACCCTTATTTATAAGACCTATACCAATGCTTCTGTGAAAGAGAGAAATGGAATTCTTAAACACAAATATATTAAGACCCTTATAGTTGATTAAACATTTCCAGAGAGAAAAAGCAAACAGTAACAAGAACATCCATTAAAAAATTTTACTCCAGAAATCTCCTTTCAGGCTTTCTTTGTGAATTGCAAAAGTGAAGAAGCAAAGGAACAAATATATCCCTCTCCTTCTCAATTGCTTGATAAAAATCTAACAGAAGCCGTATTGCTCTCCATTCCACAGCAGCTCCTGAAGAAGCCAGGAAAGCTGGGATTCTGATGACACTTGGTCAGTTTTCAGTAGATACAGTAATTCCAGAGGGCAGTTGTTGACTGAATTACTATTGTTCACTGATCTGTAAGGCAGCAGCGTTCTTGCAAATGGCTATGTTAGTATAACAAGTAGACCCATTTGATGTTGCAGCACAAATATTTCATGAGGTAAATCATTAACGGGTCTTTTCAGTTCACACTGGCAGAGCTGTGACAGTTCTCCCATGGTTCAGTAGGGTATTAGGCATTTTTCATATCACTTGTCCATTTAAACTGATTCATTTAAAAGTCAGAAATTTGAATTGCTGTTTGTTTTTTATAAAGCTTGATTTTTTGAGCTAACAGATCTGAATTACTACAGGTTAAATGTCTGTATTTTCTGCTGGTTTTCCATATGTTTTTCAAACTGAAGAAGGAAGAAAATATATCAGAATAATCTCTCTGTCAAATGGGCTATAGAGTTTCTACTGATGTATAAGTATGAAAAGAGATAGTTTAAGCTGGTATTTTCCTGGTGTTCAGGAATTAAATTACTTACTTATATAGTATTTCACTGTAATGGGAAAGAGTCTGCTAATCCCACCCCTGTGCTTCTCGAGTTTAATTTTATCTTTTTTGCAAGAGAAGAAATAAGTAGTGAATTATTTTTAACTACCACAACCAATATAAATTACAATTCATTTATTTTTCAATTCAGTAATATCAAAAAATTTGAGAGGCCTTATTGGCCTAAATTCAGTAAGAAGGCTGAGCTGGATTTTGCCATTATCCTGGTACTGACAGCATTTTAATTAAAAAATAAGAAACATGGTTTTAAATCATGTCTATTTGAAAAGGCAATTGTTCCCAGGTTGCAGGAATCTCTTGCTTCCTGCAACCCACAGGTACTGAGGCAAAATACAAGTGCTTAGCAGCCTTCTTCCTAACTCATGATTAAATTGAAGGGGATGTACTGGTTTTGGCTGGGATAGAGTTAATTTCCTTCATACTAGTTTTTACGGTGCTGTGTTTTGGATTTATAATGAAAGCAGTGTTGATAACACAGGGATGTTTTAGTTACTGCTGAGCAGTGCTTACACAGTGTTAAGGCTATTGGTCTTCTCCTAACACTCCACCAGAGAGTAGGCTAGGGATGCTCAAGAACCTGGGAGGGGACACAGCTGGGACAGCTGACCAAAGGGATATTCCATACCATATGATGTCATGCTTAGCAATAAAAGCTGAGGGAAGAAGAAAGAAG
>VZTL01059174.1:338-16980 GCA_013400535.1 Scopus umbretta
GAGATTCATCAGGGAAGAGAGAGAATTCTGCTCTACCAGAGAATGAGCTAGCAATTAAATGAAATTAGAAATACAAGGCCACATTTTCCAGTAAATATTACAGAGGAAAAACAAGATTTAAAATGTTACAAAAATGAATTACTGGAGTTACTGAAAATAAATATGAAAACAAAAGTTACCAGAAACACCTGGCAAATGTGTTCATCAGACTTATGTCAATATTGCTAGTGCTGAAAATAGAAATATTTTGATTCAATTTCTTAATTTCAAAATATTTTCTTATTAAATTTACTTCTATTTAAATTTAACACACAGGTAAACAAGATACTGAAGAGTTGGCTCTTTTCTCTGTGCTGTGACCAAAGTTTTGATTAGAGTGAATTTGCCATGAAGCTTTTGGGGAATTCAGAGCAAACTTTCCAGCTGCCACATGCAGCATGCAGTGCCAAGGTAAACCTGCTGAGCTTGAGAAATTGAAACCAGATTTAAAGTCTGTTAGGTTTCATCGAGAAAACTGGGTAAAGCAAGTCCGGTTAGTCTATGCAGACTAAACATTTTATCCTTCTTGAGGAATGACCATTTTCTGATGTTACAGTTCCTTGGGAGAAGATACCCTATTCATAGTTTTGGTTGTTAAACCTTGAGATCTATAAAAGAAAAGAACTGTAATCCATCCCATAAAGGAGAAGGCAAATCATGCTCTACTTTCAAGTAGCTATAAACCAGTGTGTGTTAGCAACTCAGTAAGCCATTAAATAATCTTGTTCCTGGGCTTAAATTCCTTAGGGTCCCATTTAAAAGAAATTAGGAGCTTTTTATATGCAGAAAACTCTAAAGTGCATGGTAAAATAATGCATAAAAATTATATAAATTTAGAAGCTGTTAGTTGACTAAAACAGCTTTACCAACAATGCGTTTATAAATGTATTGGTTGTTATTAGAAAATACTACAGCTATTACAAAAGTATATAAATGCATTAATAAATCATAGCAATTACATAGCATTTTACATCTTTACAGTGCAGTGCAGGACTGTAGTATGCAAATATCTTTCATTTTAGACTTTTATTGTTTAACTAGATGCTTTTCCTCCCGCTGCTCGTGGCAAACCTCACAATTGGCTATTCCCTCAGACTTATCCAACTTTTTCCAGCTGTGCCTCACATTAAGCCACTCTCTCATTTAACCCTCAATGCCACCTTCTTGCTTGTCACCTTGGTCTACAAATGCAGCACACCTGCTGTAATGGCATCTCCCACAAAAATTCTCAGGATGAAAAAAAAAGATAAAGTTTCCTGGGAATTCGCTGACTTCATATCACAAAATACTGATTCATTGAATCAAATAATTTTCAGAGCACATAAGGAAAATGGGAAAGGCTTTTTCAGGCCAGGAAAAAATCTTTTGGTCAGATATCATATACTTATACAACAAAAAAGACCCACAAAAAAGCTAGAGCCATTTCCTGAAGTTTACAATACACAGGTTCAAGTCAAATAGAACCATGGATCACAGGTTTTTTATCTTATTTAATCAGTTTATTTTGAGACAATTCATCTAGACATGTCTCGGCCAACAACTTAAAAAGGCTTAAGTTTCTTTGTAAAGCAAAGTAGGGAACTTCAAAATCTCAAAAATTATGAACCAGTTTCAGGTTGCAAACTATTAAACTTCCTTTGGAGGAAAAAAAAACCCAAACCTGTTCTACTAATGCCTAGGCTAAGTTCCTTTTGCCATCAAAATTTATTTCAGACTAAAACTTTGTGCTCATTACATGCAAAGAGCAGTTCTTTTACTTCAAGTCTTCTGAAGTATTCCATTAACATAAAAGACAAAAAAAAGGATGAGAAGGTATCTATTGACAATAAAGAAAAATTACATTGTTTAGCCTTTATTTGCAATAGACATTTTCTTGGGCAGATGAGTACTACAAGTTACATTCACTCAGGTAATACTTGTTTCTGTGAAAGGAATTTTCCTGGGACTCCCTAAGCAAGCAGTAATTTAGTAAACACATATTGCTCAGACACTTTTGTTTCCAAATTGCTTTTGCAGAGTGCTCAGAGAATCATAGCTCCATGCAAACAATCATATTCTGGAAAAGATAAGCCTTGCCTTGTCCATGTTCTTAATCTCTTAAACACAACAACACTTGTTCTGAAACTATTTTACATGAAAAATCATTTGATTTTTGAAAACTAGCAAGATCAAAGAACCTGTGATTTAGACTACGCATGAGACATTTGGATTAGATTACATATGGGATTGCTCTATGCCACCAAAGCAAAGACAGTATAAACCTGGAGGAAAACTCACTGAAGTTCTAAACCACACTAAAGACAGAATAGGGTCAGTGCATAGACCTCTAACAAAATGAATTTGGCTAAGAAGGTAGGAAACCTCCCAGCTCTAGAAGTTGAAATAGAAATCCTGTTCAGCATACAAAATGACCAACACAAGAAGAAATGCAGTCAACAGAGATTTTCATACTCAATGGAAAAAAAATTCATATAGAATAAGTCACACTGCAATTTAGGTAGTTTCACTGTTCCCTTTAGATTTGTTACTGTGATTGTGGAAGTAGCTCCAAATTTGTCAATCAGCTGACTTGGTTTCAAAGGATTAAAATATCTCATTCTACATCAGAACTTCTTTGTATACAGCCTACACAGGCCTATCCACATCTGAAATGTGAAAAAAAGACCTCCACAAACTGAAATGTTAAGAGAGCCATAATTATATATCACTCCTTTTACTTTTTTCTTTTCTTTTTTTTTTTTTTTTTTAAAAAAACCCTGGGGGGGTCCTGAAATGTAGACCAGAAGTAGCTACAAGCTTGAATTGGACACAAATTTTATCACAAATGCGAATTCATTCTATTATATGCTACAGCAAGATTCCTGTTAAGTATAATGTGATCATATCAAAGAATCTGAAAAAATAGGATCCTATATCCCATCTTTGCAAGTTTGAATTGCCCACATGTAAACCAAGATCACATTCACTCAAGGAGCTCTATCTAGATCAATCCTTTTTGATTCTGTGAAAAGTAGATTGTAGGAATGAAGACTTCTCAGCTATACAGAACTCCCACAAATCCTTTCCGGAGATTCCCCTGTAACAGACTGTAGAAATCTTAGTTCTCACTTTACGTTTAATTGATCGGTTTGCTTTTGATGACCCAAATGCTACAAATCTTCCTGGTGTATACTGATAACAGCAGAACTGCTTTTGAATAAATAAAAATATCTTTGCACAGCTACAACAGCACCAAACATTTTTTAAATGGCGGTAGATATTGTTCCCTTAAGCTAATAAAACCTTATGGGTGATCTCCCTTGCCTTTCCCATCTCTGATCCAAAAGCAAATACTTGCATTACTCCACTGATTTGCCAGTTCAGATATGAAGAAAACAAACCAATTCCCCATAGTTAGTAAAGGCTAATATAATCAAAAAACATCGTTCTTTTATCTTATGCAAAATGCACTGAAGAAGCCTTGTACCATTACTATGAAGTGCCCAAGTTCATAACTACCAGATAACAATTTCCTGTCCTACTTCAAGCTATAAGGTAACTACTTATTGAAATTTAAGTGAACTTACTCTGCCTGTCTGCTGCTACATCAGTCTTCCAGTTAAATTATGCTTTTGCTTAATTTGAAGAACTCCTCTGATTTCAGGTGCTAGGATAGGGAGGGCTTATTCAACCTAGAGAGACCAAGAGTGCCAGAGAAATGATAAAAGAGACTGGAAAAGGTTAAATGCAGTTGGCAGAGTGAAGTGAGGGGAAAAAAAAGACTGGAAAATAAAGGGTCATAGAAAACCAGACAAGTACTAGAGGACTGAAAAAGAGACACAGCACTCCTTACATCACTGGATACTTTTCCCCAAAGAATTCTGTTTCAGAACAGGGACCTGTCCAATGCTTTTCTGATACACATCATGCAGTGTTTCTCTTCCAGGTGTCAGCTGCCCAAGGCTTAATTTTTTAGCAACTCCAAGGCTCCCAAATGTGATTTTAGGTGCAGACACTTGAAGAAAGTTGAAGGGAGAAGAAAACAGTATCAGATCATAAAAGTAAAGAACCTGCATCTCTAAGGTGATGGGGCATGCTTTGCTGAATACCAGAATATGCTTTTACTGCTCACAGAAGATGACAGATACCTTCATCACCTACCAGGGTCTACTTGCTTTAGTTTTAGGCATACTAGACCTTATATACTGATCTTTGGAGTTTGCTTAGGTTGATAATGTTGCTGACAAGCTGAATAAAAAAACACATAATTAAATGACAAATATGATAGGAACATGCAAGTCTGAGTTGATATGGCTCAGGCTGGATTTCTCTGATTTCAGAATGAGTGACATAAACTAAATAAATCGCTTACACCTACACTATTCACCATCAGAAACATCAAACCTCATTAATCCTTGTGAAGTAAAAAAAGACTCCCTGTCAATTCCTTTCTTGTGTTGAAAAAGAAATTCAGTAAAAGTGTTACTGAGCCCCTTACTTGAGCGCCTGTGCAATAGACCTCAGTAGGAATTTTGCTACCTATCCAAAAACTCAGTGACTTACGTGGCAGTTTGCATTAAGAAAGAAGAGCATATGTAGAATATATTAAAAGGTCCTTTACGAGATAATGGATATTTTTTGTGTTTACAGGTTCAATATGCTTATCTTGTTAATTGATAACCTACATACTGTTCTTGATGTATACAATAGCATTCTCTTAAATGCAAGCACACACATAGCATCCTTGTTTTATCTGACAAAGTCTGTGGTGAATGATTGGACTGATGTTGGCCCCAATTCAGAGCTTTTCCTTGATCCTCCTGACTCCTGCTCCTTTTGCATTTAACCTAGTACAAAGTCTAGTACTGCATCTCAGCTGTCAGTAGCAATAAATGCTGCAAGACAGAAAAAGGCAACCTCTTAAACTGTCTGTGCCTGTGTGACTCCTCCTAGTGCAAAGTTAAACAAGTTTGCTTAAAGTGTTATTTGATAATGCAGCAGAGCGATGGAAGAGCTTAGGGGAAACAAACAGTTCAACTTTGTGCTGGAACAGAAAAGTATTGACAGATCATACAAAACTAGGAGTAGGCTCAGTGTCTCAGTGGAGACATTAAACAGGACTGTGTGGGCACTGTGTCAGCATTCCCACACAAAGCCACCAACAAGTTCTTTAAGTCAAATTGCTTGACTTCACACTAAGTAAGGAAGAAACACTCAAAGGATCAGTAATATTTAATAATGTGATCAATGGCTTTCAGGAGCCAATATTTAATATTTTTCTTAGCTTGAATTTCTGATGATTTTTATGTTATTCCATCATCTTCACTGACTTAGAAGGTTTTTGGCCATAACAAAGTGCAAAACATTGCAAACTATAAATAATGTAGAAAAGTGAGTGACACTGTCTGACGTTCAGATGTGAATTTAATTGACCATGAAGACATCAGTAGAATCATATATCAGTATGGCTTTGCTGAAAGAGAAATCAAAAGCAGAAGTTGTCTGACCGAGGATTCCCTGTAGCCCAAAAGAACATTTAAGAAACCCGTCATCTTGACACACAAATGCTTTGTAGATTGATACATTAGAAAGAGGGATGAGAAAATGCGAAAGTGTCCATAAACTTTACAATGAAATGATGAGCTTATCTACTGTTCTTTCAACTCCTTTCTTTTCCATAGCAAATCTGTGTATGAAGAAAGGTATTTTAAAAAACACCTCCACTGAAACAGTGTAAGTAGACTAGCACACACGATTGCACTAAGGCAGCGTAGGAAATTGCCATCTGTAAGAGAAAGCAGAGGTTTGTAACTGTACAGGCTTAGCTTGCTTACAGAATGAGCTGAAGAACACTTGGTCGATGAAGGTACTTCAGGGACAACAACAAAGCAGCATTCCTCTGATCACAGCTGGGACCAGCAAAAAGCATGCATATACTCAGTTACAGTAGCTCAGCTGACAGATGGTAACTGGTTAAGCTCTGCGGTTTAGTTGTGCTTGTTTCTGTCTGTACAATGCAGATATTCAGTCCTACATTTAAGACTAATTAGATCAAAACTAAAGAAAATTTGAAAGCTATCTTTAATCCTTCTATTGGCAGGAGGAATTACAAAAGCACACACGCAGACTACTGCTCTACTAGATACTAGGACATTGCCCAAACAACAGTAAGGTAAAACACATAAATGATGCGATAAGAAAGCATTGAAACCACTTGAGATTTAACTCTTTGTACAGAAAAGAATGGCAGTCTTTAATTTCTTAGTGCCATGTAAATTTTTGTGGGTTTAGGTTTTTTTTCTTTTAGTGGAACGTGCTTAATTTTTGTTCACAAGGTTTATAATCACTTACTTTTCTCAGTTTCAACTTCTGTTTTTTGTTGCTACATTTCAAAAAAAAAAGTGACCTTTTTCTGTCACAAAAGATAAAAATCTGGAAAGCATAAAATATGGAGGATATATGTATACACACTATATCTATATATAAAGAGTAATTTGTAACCTATCATGAAGTATGTCTAATGAAAGCTTAAATTTGTATTGTAAAATTTTTTAAATATTTTAATGTGTTTAGATGGCTAGCGATGCAGAGATGAACAACAGATACTGTACTTCTCAAGTGAAATGAGGCACTGACACTGAGGGAATTTTCGTAATAGAAAGGAAATTACTTTTTTTATATCCTTCTTGGAGTAATAAGGTTACTCTAACAAACCTGAAGAAAGAACATATTTGTTTTATCCTTTATTCCCTATTGAACTTTAATTTGTTACATTTTGGCCTAAAGTAACTAAAGAAGAAGGAGTTTCACATATGAGTTTTCATGCAAATCACCTGTTCTGTGAAAAGAAATTATCATGATGGCAGTAGTATACATATTGGTTGGTAAAAGACCTGGACCTTTCCAGGTCTCCACTTTTCAGTAGAAAGCAGTTGGAATTTTAAAGGAAACTTCTGACAATTTTTTTTTGTGTGTGTGTGTGATTTCCATAGTACTTTATAGGGAGGTTCTCTATTATGCATATGTACTGCATGCATATTTCATATAAAACCAAATTGTGCATATATATATATATATATATTCCTTCTCCTCTTGCATTTATATTTTGGACAGAAGATGAACTACCCTTTTCTTTCTAGTTCCATCTTTTCTTTTTGCTTTTAAAGAAAATACTTTAAAATAGTATGGTTGCATCTATTATTGGCTATTTTCCTCTCAATGAGATAAGAAATCACTGGCACTTACATCTGGTAACACAAGACAAAATGAAAACTTTATTATGAAAAAACACAGGGAATGCACATTTAGCCACCCAGCTGGAAAGATTTTCAATGCAATTAAGTATTAGAAATAAATATAGGGTTTGAAAGAAGGTTAATTTCTTTTAAAGTTGATTTCTAGTAAGAAATAGGAAACATAAGTATACTGAATTGAGAGAGCGGTGTGTTTCTAGCTTTTTAATACCTTCTCACACTCCTGAATTTTCATTCATGGTCCAACACCAATTGCATTGTTCTGATTTTTTGTGCAGTCTGTCCCTTAAGGAATTAGTCTACTGAGATAAAATGACAGAGGAGTTGCCAAATTCTTGTCACTCTTTCAGCAGAAATTTTGACTTGTAACATGAGTGACACTGACAAAGTGACAAGATAAAGCTGGGTATTAACAGTGTTTTAGAAGTGTTTGCAAGTACATTAGTACCTGACCCACTAGCCATTTTTGTGAAAACAGTCCTATCTGTTCCCAGAAACCTGAGTTTGAGTTTATTCTCCTTTATGCTGTAAAATAAATCCTTAACCTTTTCTCTTTATTTTTTTTTTACCTTCCTGTGAGGAAACTCCGAGGAATTTTTTTTTTTCTTTTTTTTTTTTTTAAGAAAGAAGAAATACAGGGGAGCATGAAAGGTATTTCTTAAGCTCCACCTGACACTAGTTCAAATTGCTACTAGTGATTGAGGTTTGGGCTTAGAAGCCTGCATCCAATTTGGAGAAGCTGAATTGTTGCTGAGAATCACTATGTGCAAGATATGAAAAGGTCTGATCATCTTCTGCAGCTGTGCTGACCACACTTTACCCCTTTCATAACTTGAGTCCTAAAATATTCAGCAGTGTCCCAGAGTATTTTTCTTAGCATATTGTCCTGATTTCAGCTTAATNATATATAGAAGGAGATTAGATCAAGAAACTACTGTTAACTGTTATACCATAGACTACTATATGGAATAAAGTCATCTACTACTTGCATATTCAGTTAATAGTTCAGACTTCATCTGTAAAGTCTTCAGTTTGTTGTTTATAGATTATAAGCCTGCAAGATACACACACACATGCATATATACACACATGTATATATAATTAAAAATTGAAAAGTGAGAGTTAACTAACTTTTGGCAGCCTCTTAGAAATAATGAAAAATTGACACAAAAACTTGAAAGCTATGTGTGAGTCATGTTCTGTAACATTGTTCTTCTGCAGTCGTATACACAGACACAGAGGGCAAATTTAGCCTTTTTTAAAATTTATTTTGCTTGGGGGTATTTTATTGTATTTAAGATGGGTAACTTAGGAAAAAAGCAGGTAGTTGGTGGCCACTGCTCAGATAGTAGGGGACAGATGAGGAGCTTTTTGCTATTTTTTTTTTTGCTTTTACAGTTTCAAGCTTTCACTCAGCATGTGAATCTGCTCACTACAGTTAATGCTTCATTAGGAACAGAAAATCAATTACTACCTGAGGTAAACTGTACAAAGTGTTAGCATAAACCATAAGAAGGAGGATTGCTTGAAGGAGTCCTGTTAAGGTTCAAGGGGATCAATATTTTCCAGCAGGTCCTGTGAGGCTGATAGACCATATCTGCTAATTTTTGGAGGTAATGAAACTGCCAATGGCCTTGCTCTCATGATCTATGGAAATGACATTCATAAGAACTAGGCATCCATGAGCAAGTCTCCGAGTGATGTCCTCATTCCTTTTCCCAAATGAAACCACTCAGAAGTGGCTTTTCTTTTTTCTTTTCCTTTTTTTTTTTTTTTTTAAACTCTGATTTCTTTTATCTGTCTTTAATTTCTGTTTAATTGAAAACAATAAGAAAGGAGGTTTTGCTTCTTGTCAGGTATCAAAAATTGAAATAATTGATTTATTTAAAGATTTTACTGTTTAGCCAAGGTATTTGCCCAGCCAAAGTGCAGGGTTCCCCCCCCCCCCACNNNNGGCCCCCACCAAAGGCCCGCGCCCCCCCCCCCCCCCCCAAGAATGAAAACATTGCAAAATTTTCTGTTTTTCTGAGAAGTATTGCAAAGTAAGATTCAACAAAATCTATTCTTTCACGAAAGCCATTGAAAAGACCTAGGAATTGGCAAAAGAATTATTTTATGATCTCTGCTTATGTTGCTGATTAAAGAAATGAATGGTAACTGCTTTCCTGAAAATCCACGTCTGGAACATAAGTGATTAAAATTACTGAGATTACTTTATTATGTTATTTAAGTATATACAACAAATCGTTTTCTAGATCAAATCTCTAAAAATGAAAAAAACTGCACAGATTTTTAACCTACAACAATTTTCTAAAGAAAAATTGTGTTAAGTGGGGAAAAAATTAAAGGCCTTCAAGACTTCAGGGTATTTTCGGTTTTATGAAGTCAGTGAAAGTTTCAAACATTTTAAAGGATACACATAAGAATACTATAGTGGCATTGTCTTTAATAACCCAGAATGAAAACATGAATCTGCTTTAAAAAACAGTTACACTATGAGTGAACATTAGGCTTCCTAAGGCAGGTAAGGTCTGCTCTATTTGCGGATTTTAGTAAATTTTTCACTTTTGAATGACAGAGGAAAGAAAATTATTCCAGGGCTATAAATGAGAACAAAAAAACATGTCCTCTAAACTTTTGTACTTATAAATATGCACATTTTGCTATCATTTTGCTAAAAAGGAAGCAGCCTTTCCTTTACAGCTTCTGATGTGATGTGCTGTCCATTTAGCTGTTTTAGATAATATTTTAAACTATAACAGAACAGCATCAGACAACACTGTCACTGTCTCTGAAATGAAGACTTTATTGCTGTAGCCAAAGTTTAATAACCATGTTGGTGGAAGACAAGTCCAAAGCAGAGATCGGAAACTTGGGACCCCACTAGCATTTGGTTAAATTGCACAGCTCTTTGGAGAACCAGTTATATTTGCTTTGATATCCAACGACAACGCAAGCCACAGATAAAGACAGAAAGGTCAGGGATCCTGATAAATCAAATACTTAGAACAGCCTATCTCTTTCTACAGTACCTATCAAAATTTTACCAGAGCTCTTGGGCAGAAAAAGACAAGGCACCTTTTCAACTACAAGGATCATTTGGACTAAATACGCCTGACAAGCAACTTCATTCCAGCATAAATATTTATAACACCTGGCTGTCTGAAAGCAACCAACCTTAAGAACAGGTGAATAAATCTCTGGTAACTTATCAAATTATATGGCTGGGAGGTTTTATATTTCTTCAGTGAGAGGCAAATCTGATCCAGGGACTACTGGAGATAGTGAGATCCTTTCCGTTGAGTCTAGGGGAATTTGGATTAGGCTTTTGATTTACATTTTAATTTTTTTATATTTTTTATTTTTAAATAGCATCCAGTATTTAGAATTTCCCATGATGCTTAGGGATCACATGACAAGTATGATTCAAATGTATCATAGGGCAAACAGTCCCCTCCCTGCAGAGCTTAATGTTTAAAAAAAGAGAGAATAACTTCTTTCCAAGTTGTGCCTCCATTGCCAAAACCAAGGAACAATACAAATTGTGTTAACTCAGTCCACCAGATCCCAGCCTAGTATCTTTATCTTTGTTTCTAAAGACAGAAAATTAATAATATTTAGTGCTTTCTATTTCTCCTATTGTACTTTCTCTCCTCTCTCACTAAGGCAAGTCAGAGTTGATAAGGAAAGCAGACGACAGAGAGAAAAGCAAGAAGTTCTTCATATTTCTCTTATTCTCAGGTCTGAGAGTTTATTATTTTCATACAGCCTTCTTCCCCACTTATGGGCCTCTCATACAAGAGAGCATGTTCAAACCTCAGGCTCTCAATCAGGCCTCACGAGCAAGGTTGTGGATGATTCTCAGTCTCGTTCCTTTCTTGCAGCAGACAAAAGCCTTTTCATTTTTCTGATCATTCCTTTTAGCAGTACTTGCATAACACTGCCTTTTTATTTCACTGACTGTCAGCTAGCACCAAGCATCATCCTTCTTTTTCCTGGCCAGTTCAAAAGCTAAATTGATTATGCTCATCAGCCTCTCCAAATTAACCTATTCAAGTCTAACTGGTTGATTCTTTTGTTTCTAAGCTTTTGTCTACAGGGAGATTTCACCTTTGGGAATTTAGTTTAGCTGGATGAGCCAAGCATACTTCCTCATTAATTTATGTTTCTGCTTCTGATTTTAAAACCACCACAGAAATTAGGCCTTCCTAGGGAGATTTCTCCCTTAAGCCACAGAACACTAAATGCCACGTGTTTCTATCACATCCTGTCACTAACAGTCCTTTGAGATGCATATTACTGTGTAAATAAAACCTGGTTAACAGCTTCGTTTTGATTATGATTCTGGACTGGGACCTTCAGTTGTGAAAGTCTTGTCTAGAGTAAAACCCTTTAAGAATTAGAAACTGTATGAAAAAAGGACTTTAACAACTTCCTCAAAACCTTAAAACTACAGTTTCATGTTTCATGTATAATGTTGTTATAAGATATGAGCTACGGTATTAAGAACTTTAGAAATGGACCCTGTCCAACTTCTCATTTTTTCCATTTTCAGTCCCCTGGGATTCCTTAGCTATTTGAAAATATATCTCATATTTTGTCATTCCCCAAACTGCTATCTGGAATTAGAAAAAAAAATAAATTACCATACTAGCAGAAATCTAGATTTGATTTCTCCTGTTTCATATCAATGTACTAGCAAAAGCTCATAGTGAGGAAAACCTTGTGTGGTTTCCTTACACAGTAAATAAAACTCAAACAAAATAAAATAAAACCATCACATTAAATTCTTCAAGATGCTATCATGATTTCAAATATGCAGAAGTTGTAAAATAAAAACAGTGATTTTTCTCATGGTAATACCACATAAAAGTCTGTATTAGTCCTCTGGTGTAGGCACAGGAGTACGAGCAATTTATACATGCAGTTCTTAGTACTCACAAAACCCACATTCCATGGCAGTGCTGGAAACCTGATGATGTGGTAGTCAAGGATTTATTCTCACACATACAACAGTTTGCATACAATGTGATTACGAAGATATAAGCAGGACTAATGTAATCCCAAAGAAGGAGAAACTACTTTATGTTTCCACCTATGTTCACAAACAAAAAAGTACTATATATTTAAAGTAATTTTAATTGTTGAAGGGTTTTTTTTAGTTGGTTTTTTAGAAGTTAATTGAATTAGAAGTTAGTTTTCTTTCATTTTTCTTTAGAGTTCCAGTTCACAAACTGCATTGCTGCTTTGGATTCCTGCAGTAACCCATGAAGACTATAACAGAAAGGGCAAAACAGGAGCTAAGAGAAATTAGCTTTAACCCTAATTGAATCAATGACTCATTCAATGAAACAACACCAAGACATGTCCATCTCAGCTGGAAAAAGGGGCTTATAAAACAGACCTAGCCTGGGGAATTCCTCACTAAAGAAAAAGAGTTACAGGAATAAATAGTGAATTAGAGAACATTTATTTTAAGTGACAAGCCTGAAACTATTTTCAAATTAAGCCAGGATTCATTTATGTATTTCAACATTTATGTATTTCAACATTTATGTATTTCAACTGTGTTGCTGTACAAGGATAGCTGCAGATTTTCTTTGTCCTTCCTGTGTTCCTTGTTATCCTTACATTTGATCTTGCATTGATCAATGTAAGGCATGACAATGATCAAAGGCATCAGGATGCTTCAAGGACAGACTTTATGACAATATGGGGAGATACCTTTAAAAAATTTTATTCACATAGCTCTAGATTCCCTAGATTCTTTCCAGCTAAGAATCTAAATTCACATATCTCCAGCTGTAGGAAGAGGCAAAACCCTGTCATCCAAACTCATAGTCTTCTAAAAATGAATGGCACTTTGTCAGTGACTTGTGAGTGACTTCAACCAGTTTCTCTATCATCTTTTGATTTGTTGTGCAGAAACACATCTAATTCCCGATACCTAAGAAGGCAGAGTAATTTGTTATAAATTTTCCTCTGTTTTGTCAGAACAATATACAGTGTTGCAGTGCATGGACGTACTCCTACAAAGATGAATCGCTGTATTCAACAGAGTTCAAATGTCTTACGTAACATTTTTATCAGAACAGTTGAAAGCGTGGTGGTTGTATGCTTATGTTAACCAAAAGGAGACATATTCAGGATAGGTATGTATTTGACTTCCTTTAGTTTCTGATTTTTGTCCTTTGGAAATGTATTCACTCTCTTTTATAAACATTCATAGCCATCTGATATTACAGTGGCATTTTGCCTCTTCATGATGCAATATGCCAATGCCACAATATCATAATTAAAACGACAAGAATTCATATAGTTGGTACATCCTAAAAGCTAGAAGTCCCTTCTGTATAACGTTGTCATACAATTGCATGGCTGTCAATTTGTTATTTCTGCTTTAGGAAGTTAGGAAAAGAAGTCAAACATGGGAAAGTAAAGAAGGAGAATGATACCAAGTGAAATGAGTTCATTGCAATGATCAAAACTGAAAGGTAATAAAAGGCTGATCAGCTTTTTGTCCATCCCAAGCAGAAAGGATCCAGCCCTGGGAAAAAAAAAACAAAACCAAAAACAAAAACAAACCCAAAACCCCAACAAAACAAACACTTAAAAAGAAAGCAAAGGTTCCTATATTTTCAAGGGTTAAGATAATACCGCAGGCAAATACAACACAAAACTGTAAGTTTCACACAATCTCATGAGGCCATCCAAAAATCTTCTTTTGACAGTCCAAATATTATGCAAGTTATTCACAAACCTTTCAAGACAGATAAATTTCAGTAGTTTCTCTATTTTTTCCCCTAATATTAAAAAGTTAAGTTAGTTTTTTTAAAAAAATAATTAAGTAATCTTGTAACTTAATATTAAAATTAAGATCCATTCACAGTTCCTATCCTGAATCTCAACTGCATTTAGCTACACATGAAGAAAATCCAGCCTGCCTGGTATGGTATGGCAATGAATATCATAGCAAGATAAATCCAGAAAAATTCCCCAATCTGTAAAGGAAAAAAAGACAGACACCACCTCCCCTAAAACAAGCAAAAACAGAAATTCCAAATCTCAGCACCACTGATCCTTAAAGGACGCCAGGAGAGGAAACCACCAGGAATTTTATCCTGCTAAATGACAGCATATTTTGCTTGTGCACAGTCCTGTACAAAGGACTAGACATATGCAGAAACAGGAATAAAAGCATGAAATATAATAATAGCTCATAACAAGAGCAGTAAAGGTCAGGACAGTGACTATTTCCTACTGTTTTGACCATTATATACTGCTGAACGCACACTATCTATTTTTAAAATAGTAACTGTATGAATATATTAAATCATTCACCAAAGACCTCTCTGAACACTCTATGCTATTTAGAAAAGATAGAGCTTTGACTATCTTCTAGAAAAAAAATCTTGTAAGTGGCCTAAGGCACAGTCCATTGCTTCTATGCATCCAACACAATGGGGTACTTAAGGTGAAATGGATTGGACACATTAGTTTAATCATATCCTAAAGCACACAAGGCAGTAATGCCAGAGAATTAAGGGTTTTTTTTTTTTTTCTGAGAAAGTTTCAGAGTAAGATCAAGACCTTTATAAAATGGGATTTTAATCCCCTATTGAAAATGCACCTGCTGTCCAAAAAGAAAACAACATAAATGAAGAAATTCCTATGGGCTGTTTATTGATATCAGATTTGTTTTAACAATTAATCTCCCTGGAAGGATATTAGAACAGTGATAATGACAAAAGCAGCTCTCCATGCATATTAATTCTTGGGATAACAGTACAAATTCAGTTGATAAATGTTAACATTTAACTTGCTATTGTCCACATCAAGAGAAGATGTAATTACACCTCTAAGCATCTGAAGTAAATCACCATTTTAACTGGGCTACTGCTTCAGATTTATGTTCATGATTTTTTTTTCTTTTTTTTTTTTTTCTTAATAAGACCCTCATTTTGTAGCTAAATAAAAGATGAATCGGTGTTCATTGCAATCAACAGAAAGAAGTGTGACACTTTATTTAATCTGATATGAAAATAAGGGGGAAATACTCTGACTTCATTTGAAATTACAATATTGATTCTGAGATACTGTTCAGTCCCTGTCCTTGTGAAGTCCCTATCGCATGTTCCTGAGAGCAGCCAGCACTATTTCATAGTTTAGTTACTTTATTAGGTGCTTTCAAGCATCGATAGATGAAGATATAAATACAACTACACAGTTCTGCCAGAAAGAAAAATCAGGTGTGTGAGCTCCCCGTATTCAAAGCACATAAGTGAAAAGAAGAGACTAATAACAAATATTCATGTAATACGATGATAGACATGGAATGCATAGGTTAGCAGGCAGATTAGCTAGAAAGCAAATGAAATCAAAGTTTGCAGTCATGTATGTAGAAGCACTAAAAGCAATGAACAATTCAACTCAGTCGATTGGTTAGCTTGATACTCTTACCAACTTTGGTACTTCTCTAGTCAGAGAACTCAAAGATTACTCACCCTGCTTAATTCTGTAAGAGTTACTTCTTGTCTGGCTAACATACACCAGCAGAACAGATAAAACAAGATTTGTGTTAGAGTCAAATGTTTCTAATTCTGAGTCTTGGTCATTGAGGTGTTGAGGACAGCTCAATGGACTCAGTGTGTTTTGATTTGGTAAATGTCGTAATATAGTCTAAATGGCAGCAATTCAATCCTAAATTGCTACTGAAAGCAGTGACAGTATAAAATCCTTTTATGACTGGACAGTAGTAGAGATGCCAAGTGCCCATTTAGCTCATTTATTATCCAAAAAAATTGATGTCGATTCCATGATCGGAAACATTTCCTTAAGTGAACTGGCCAAGTGAGGGAATTATATTTTAAATACTTCCTGATAGAAGATTTACAAAGTTACTAACAAATTCAGGCACAGAACTTTAGTATATAGTTTAATGCTTCCCCTTCACCGAGAAATTGGTAAAAAGAAAAGCAAAGGAATACTTTCAAAACTGACTACCAATTTCAGGAATCTCAGTTTGAGTTGCCAGGTTACTGCATCTTGAAGGAACCTGAACATTTGTACCAAATCCAGCAAATATTACCTGAAACATAAACAGCTCTTGCCTGGCTTAGAGTGAATACCCAAGCCCGATCTGAAGAAAGAGCTTTTATGGCTTTCTATAATGAAAGATGCCAACTGAATTTAGGGGAACTAAATGCAGTTGAAAACTATTGCTTTGATAGGTGAAGTAACTCTACAATTCATAGGACAGGAACTGATTGTGATTCATTAGTCACGTGGAAAAATAATTGATTCTACACAATTCCATTTCTAACAATAGAAAAGTTTGAGGAGAATATTCACCTTTTGGAACAAATAGAAAG
>VZTL01059176.1:0-29788 GCA_013400535.1 Scopus umbretta
AGGGCCTGGGCTGCTGCTGCTCACCGTCTCCGCAGATGGGGAGGCCGGTGGTTCCCACAGTCCCCGCCAGGGAGGAGGAGGTGCAGCTCACCAAACATAGCTCCTGGGAGCCACAAATCATGACAGCCCCCTGCCGCCACTCTCTGCTGGCCCCAGCACGGTTGCATGCCCCAATTGCAGATGCTGTGCTAGCAGCCGTACCGCTGAGCCAATCCTGTGGCTCTCTCAGGGTGTCTGTGGGATTAGATGCATGCAGAGCACATGCTTTCTAGCAAGAGCGTCCACATTCCTATTCAATATACCCTCTAGCACCCATCCTCCCTAAAACAGTCCCATGCGGACGGAACTCTGCCCACCCACTTTATTATTATCTCGACACCAGCATGCACCAGTATTCAGCATGCACAACATTGCACACTGATGCACACAAGTGCACATACTTTAGGGGGTCAGTGCCTCTGGCTGATTGCTCCTCTGGCAAACAAATCACACCCCAATTAACATCCCTCTGTCCATAAACACACAAACTCAGTTGCAGTCCTGACCTGTGCATCACCCATACCTCCACGCACACCACAGTGCAGTCCATCCATACAGCTGCTGGAGGAGCACACGAACTCATGCACCATCGTTTGGGGTCCCAGACCAGTTTCTGCAAGCCCTTCTCCAGACTTGCACCCTCATGCTAATTGGGGGTGACTCCTCTGCCCCAGAAATGTCCATCCTGACTACAGCTGCAGAACGAGTACTGGGTGTAATGGTTCAGCAACTAATGATTCATAGTTTCCGAGTGCTTTAGTAGTATTAACTAATTCATACTTATTAATTAGCTCCATCTGGTCAACATGCAACTGAGCATATAGGGTGCATGCAGGAAATGTCACTTCCACCAGGTGCCCATACACCTTGTCTTTCCTGTGGAGACAACACTCCCAAAGCAGAAAAGCGCTGGGGTGGAGGGAAAAGAGCCTGTGAATAGTGTCCACTGGTCAACCCAACCAGGAGAGAGTCCTTTCTGCGAGATGAGGTGACTCCATTGCAGACCAGGAACACCCAAGCCAGTTTTCCCACCTGAAATGCACAAGAGATGGAGGAGAGATGGGAGGAGAGCTCCAGCGACTGGGAGCAGTTGCTGGGATGCCCAAGCTGATGGGAAGGCAATGGAAATCCTCTGGAAGACTGCAGCAGGCAGGGAGCTGCCAAGCTGTAATTCAGTGCACTTGGCTATTTAATGCTGCTTATTACAGCCCTCAATTCTTCCTCTCCCTGCAAGACAAATGTGATCACTGCTCCGTATGCTTCACTAGCCTTCCCCAGCAACATTCAATTCACCACTGAGTTTTGCTGGGGGGCAGGATAAGATTGTGCAGATATAATAACTCCATTCATCACTGCCGAGCAGGGGTGGGCAAACAGCGCTTTGTAAATGACTCAGGAAGTTCAGCAGCTCAGATCCCACCAATCTCCCTGACAAGCAAAACCAGCGTGCTCTTGAGCCCCAGAGCAGCACAGCTGGAGGAGCCAGACTCACTGCCACCATGCCAGCATGGACCCTACCACTCCGCGGTGCACCAACCTGGATGCGCATGGGAGTTGATGGAGGGGAAGCCTCTCACCATCCGGCCTCTCCGAGTGAAAACACTCAGAGCAGCAGGAGCACTAAGTCTGGGGATGCTGGTACCCCAGCGGTGGTACTCCAGCCATGAGTGGTGGTCTGAGCCCAGCTGCTGTGGACAGTGCACCCTCAGCTCCCGTAGGGACCCATCTGCAGCCTCCCATAGGCTTTGGGAGCTTTGCACTTGGACCCCAACCAGGTTCCTGAGTCCCCCTGTGGATGCGTTACCCATGACGAACCTGAGTATCAAAGGCTTTTGGTGCTTTCCCAGCATACTCACACACACACACACATACACACACACACAAACACACCACATATGCAGACACACAGACCGGCACTGCTGGCCATTGCATCCCCTCCTGTTCTATCCTACCTTAAAGAAGTAGCTTCCACTAGCAAAAATATAAAAGAAAATAATGGGTATTTTTAAAATAAAAGGTGTGAACATACATGGCAGCTCCAGCTGCATCCCACATTGCTTCCTCTTTTTCTCAACACCTGGGAAATGCAATCCTGCTGCTGACATGTGGCTTTGATTCTGAAGCTGTATTGGCCCTAATTCCCTGTATCTGTATCCTCTGCTGATCCAGCATCTGTGGGGAAGGAAGCCTGAGCCAATACTGGTAATTTCCATAGCCATCCTACAACCTCTGTTGCACCCCACACTGGAAACTGATTTGCAAAGTGGGGCTGTGGGGAAGTGCTCCCCATGTGCTGAGCTTGCATGGTCTGCAGAGAAATCACTGCAGGGACATGACTTAGTGACCTCCTGGGCAAGCTGGCTATTAAACACCCATGGGCTGGAGATATTGTCTATTTTCAACTAAATTTTTGGCCTACATCTTGTTTTAAGTTTTCAGCTTGTTTTTTTTCCCAAATTTTTAATTACCAAATTTGTACAGAAGGAGCCTTTTGAAAACCACTAGTTTAGTGAGGGCTTGCTACTATCTGGGCTTTTCACTAGAAGGCTAGTATCTGTTCAAGAAAATCCAAGGGTATGGCTTTTTCTTTCCTGACACAAAACAGCCTTTCCAGAGCTTAACAGAAATTTGAGTAAGGCACTTTCTGCCAAGGATACAAAAAACTTGATTTAGTGTGTCCAAGTTCATACATTATTTTTTGCAAAATATTTTTGAGGGTGAAATTTCCTGTGTTTGTTTTCAGCAGAGTTTTCAGGAATGTGTTAAGATGATTCTCAGTAGAACAGTGATTACCAATGTTCATTTTCAGGATTAAAAAAAGACCAGGTTCTTATGAATATTTTCATTTCACAAACAATTAAAAAACCATTGCAGCTTCCTACACAAATACCATATTGTGAGTACCTCTCTACAAAATACATAGCTCACCTAATCTTGTTTAAAGTGAGAATAAATAAATAAATGACACAAATAATTATCAAAATGCCTTTGAGCAGTATATATTCCAACAGAGGAATGAAGTCAGGTACACATCGTACTCTGTCAAACCAAACAACTCACTTTTAGTACTCCTCCAGAGCTTTCTTCCAAGTAAGTATTATATTTACTTATATATTACTATATAGGCACTATATTTACTCATCTATTTCCTCTGCTTTTCATATTTCAAGGAAATGGCATTACAGGTACATTACATCATGAGATAGAGAAGCATTATCCAGAACACACAAGTCGACCCATGATCGGATCTGCTCGCAATGCCCATTCTTATCATACTGGGAGCACATGGTGAGGCCCTCCTACCCAAGCATGGTCCTTTGGTCTGAGCAGCTGAGTTATGCAGCTGGGCATAGCCATGCTAGGGACAGCCTAGGTGTTTGGGTCAGCTTCCTACACTAACATATTAGAAGGTTCACACCGTGAGTAGAGAGGAGAGCTTTTCAGGCACAGGAAGAGGAACTGGCAAGTTCTTCTCACAAGCCACTGAAAAGTCAATTTATTGTTCTTGATGTTCGTCTTCCCTGTACTGGAATGGGAGAGAATTAATCACAAAGAGAGTAAAATAGGACGAGAGGCGCCATGCTTCTTCCGAGTGAGACCTTCCATGTCAAAAAGTGCTTTAAGTCCTCACCCTTCTGCTCAGTGCTGGGTTGGGATTGCAAATGGCTTGGACAAGGGTTCAGGGAAGAGATCTCATGAGCTGGAGCTAGAGGGTGACCAGCACAGTAAAGAGTGGAGCAGTATGGGGACACAGCACATACAGCTGTGGCTGGTCTGGACTGGGCAGGCTGAGACGAACAACTCAACAGCAGGCAGGGCGGGAGCAGAGCTCTAGGAAATCCACACAGAAAACAGCAGTGGCCACAGGACATGTGCAGAAACATCACATAACAGCATGTCCATAAGCAATGAACGACTGGGAAAGCCACATAAAAATTTACATCCTGTGAGCACTCATGGAAGACAGCAGTACACAGCCAGATGCAAGGGTCGTCAGACCAAAATTCAAGGACTTTTGGCAGGGAAGCTTCATTTGTAAGAAAACTTAGAATTTTTATTTCCTCACGGAGTGTACTATGTACAGTTATTGTTTGAAATAGATGAACAATTTCCCAGGGCCAGTGGCATCTCCTGAGCAGACCAACAGATGTTGGGAACATCATTCTCATCCCTGCACCTTTGAGTCCTGGAGCAACCTGCGAGCAAAGCCCAGATCAGCTGAAGAGAAGTGATCTTGGACCACCATGGGGCGTGGATCGCTCATAGACTGTCGGGAAGGAGACAGAGCAGCCTGGTAAATACCTGGCTGTGGAGATCTGGGCCACCAGTGGGGTACTCTGAGCAGCAAGGAGCAAGATGAGGTTTCTAAAAATTACAGAAATTAAAACAGCCGTAACCTAGAAAACAATCTTGTCTCTCTGATGGAAAGGCTGCAAATCTCAGAGGCTGCAATGATGTTTTATGCCAATGTCCTAATGAAGCACAAGAAAAGACACATTTCTGACTATGGCTGTAACAGAGACATTTGCATAATGTTTGTCTGCAGATTGGGGTGTTACACTATAATAGCTTTAGAGGAAGGACAGGCTGTCCTCTTGAAAGTGTCACTCAAAAGTGTGCTTCCTTCAGAGACTAAGGGACAGCATTTATATTCTTCATTCTTCATAAGCAGCCCAGAGGCTGTTTGGTGAGACATTCACAGGTCACAGTGTGCCCTAGGACAGTAGCAAGGGTGTGGAAGGGTGCTCACCACCTTCCCAAGCGTATCCCAGTCTGGAAGGAGCTGAGACCACTGTGCTAGTCAGGTCCCAGGAGAAGTGGGAGCAGTCAGGGAGCACAACGGTGACAAGCACAGCTGAAAACAGGAGCCATCAGCCCCAGGAAGATAACACTGGAGACAAGTAGTCCCGATGCCTTGCATAATGAAACGCATATTTCTGAATGAGCCTGGGTGGATAGCAGGAAGTTATTTGTCAGCCAGAGGTTGGTAAGCAGGGAAGCAGGCAGAAGGAGTCAGGAAAAGACTAGGGCAGCTGAAAATGTTGCACAGGTGACCCAGGTGGATTACCATCCATATGATGACAATGTTGGGTTTATGGGAAATGATCTGATTGGATTTTACTTAATAAAACTAGACAGAAGTAGCCAGCATTTATGTGCTTGATTGAGGAGTGTAACAGAAAGAGAGTTAATTACTTACTGCAAGTTGAGGCTTAAAAACAGTCAGAAAGTCAGTATTTGAAACGCTGCTTTCACTGGCCTGGCTGCTCTGACAGAGCATGGAGAAAGCCGTGGCAATACCACCAAACCCTTCCTTCCCCATGGTCAGGAAAGGGGACATGTCCACCCCTGAGCTCAGTGAAACTGAAGCCATATCCCACTCCCACTCTTACCTGCTAAACCTGCAGGAGAGCTCATATTCAAATAACTTGATCTTCCTCATAGATTCTGGCAACAGAAATATAGGAGCTGATAGCAGATACCAAAATGGATATTTTTTAAAAAATTTTTAAAGACTTCTACACTTGGAAGTTTCCTGTTGGACCTCAAAATGGACCTGTTACTCTCTTCTTTTTAGATGATTTATTAATTACAGGCAGAGTTATGGCAGAACTGCAGTTCCCTCAGTCTTTGTGATTTGTGTGAGACCGGAAAAAACTTCGCCCTTTGCAGGAATAAACCCCATATGCATAGCCAAAAAAGGGAATGTAGTCCTTAAAAGACTACACACACACAGACACACACACAAACACACAAATATCTATTCATATATATATATAGCTTTTGGTGATGTGTCTCATGCTTCAGGACTGAATCTATTTTTATGCTTTCATAAATGACCATGGAAGAGCATTTCAAACAAATCTTAAAGAATAACATCCTTTTGTTCACAGGCAGAGGTACACACAGAATGGATTTGGCTGCAAAATAAAATAAGACTTTGAAAGAAGGAGAAAGAAGAAAGTTACATGAATAACTACAGACTTAGAGCTTCTCATCTTGTTGTCATGGCATGAGATATTTCTCTAGTTTGTAGAAAGAGCTTTGGATTCCCATCTTAGGAAGGAAACAAAGAACAACATAAAATCTCCTTCAAATTCTGAATGAAAAGAGGTATTTGATACTGTTTTGGAAGCAGTTGAATGCTGTGAATGCTTATAGAGATATGTTAATTACAGAGTACCTGCCTCTGGCCACATGGAAGCTCAGCCACGGAGGATATTTTAGTGCAGCTGGGGAGACAGCAAGAGCAGACACACCAAAACCCAAATCAGTAGGTGGACTCTTATGCTCTTTCTTAAACTTAAAGAGAGTGCCAGACTAGGAGGAAAAATACAATATTGTTTCTTACTGACCAAATCAGACAGTAGATCTCAGATTTATTTCTCCAGAGGCAGCGCAGGTACACTGTGGTATGAACATAGCAGCAGGCATTGTGTTCAGGACAAATATTTAGGATGCTCATGCTGTGGCATGAACATCAAAAAGGCTGATGGAAGCAAAAGGTCGAGTTAGAGAAATTTTTTGGTGGTTGTCTTGAATAATTAATCACCAGTGTGGTCTGTACCCCATGATACGCCTTGACTGCTATGTGTTGGGTGCAGGCTGGGCACTGAGCTGTGCAGACTGCAGGTTGGGAAACGCTGGGGCTAATACGGCCTCAGAGCACCTCTGCACATCACTGTGCTCAGTACCCACTGCTCCAGCTTCCTCTGAAGAAATCACTCCAGATAATGCATCTTTATTTCTTGTGGAGGAATTAAATTTAAATTCCCGAAGAAATTCAATGAAACTACATAATAGACAGCACAAAGCCCACGAGCCCAAGCTCTGCATGCCTTCAGACCAGAATAAAATCCATCTTTTCAGAACTCAGGTATTACAAACTGGAAGAAAGTTTTTGTGAGAAAGACGCCTGGACTAGAGCCAGGTCTTGAAACAACCAGGAGGCAGCCTGACCTGTTGTTCCTAAATAAGGATTTAGAAAATACTGTTTCTAACCAAGAAAGCTGCAAGACCCAGAACATTCATATGTGAGATCCAAAATTAGGATCTTAAATTCTTTTTCAGGAACATCAGCAGGAGGAGGACCAAATGAAAACTGTCACTGTTATTTTTCCTGTTGTCATTATATGGTTACAAGTGAAAGCAGAATGGGCCTTTTTGTATCAGAGGATATAATACAATCTGTAGGTGTTGTAGGAGGAAAAGAATAAGCAGAAGGGAAGGCAGGGAAGATGAGTGGAAAGTTACATAAAACTGCAAAGTCAAAGCCATTTTGGGCAATACGGTTATTAGGAAACCAAAAAATCATGAAGGCTGGGTTTGAATTGCTTGGTGTCATCCATGTGGTCCACTTGGTAACATGGAGAGAGCCTGCCTGTGGGGTTGTCCTGGGGTGGGCTTCCTCACAGAGCCTGGCCAGGCACTGTGAATGGGTTGGGTTGAATTTCTGACTTCCACCAGGGTATGACAAAGAGGACGGGAGCTCCTCTCAGGTGCCTTCAGCCTGTCCAAGCTCCAGGAGCTTCAGGACAACTGGATCTAGCATAGGGTTTCCAATGCAGCAAGAAAGCCAAGGGGAAAGGTGAGGGCTCCCTTCCCTCCAGAGGAAAACTTCTTGAACCCAGAGGTGCTAACGCAATCCATGCTGCCAGCTACAAGGAGGAACAAATCCTGCTGCCCCTGTGATGCTCCTCAGCAGGGATGTCTGTTCCGGTTACACTGGGCAAAGGGACGAGAGACGTCAGAGCCCCCACAGCTAACGATATATCTTGTCAGTTAGGCAGGACAGGGTCATGGTTGCTCACCTATGCAGCCTGCATTTGTCATTAGGGCAGCAGCAGAGATAAAAGCCAGAGTAAAACCACAAAAGTGCAGAGCGTGGCTGAGCCGCGGGGCAGAAAGGGAAAGCACTGCGCAAGAAATTGATTCCATTAAAAAGTAATCTCAAATTTAATAAAAGTTATGATTTGATTATAGCTGTAGAACCGGAGGGCAGGGAAGGGAGTGCAGAGAGAGAGATGGGGGTAGGCACCAGGGAGGAGGAGAGCAGCTCTCAGGTCTGGACAAGCCTCCAGCATGGCTCTCACAACCCACCTCGGTGCACAGCCTGCCTGGCTGCTGCCTGGCCTTTCCCCAAGCATCTCTGCTCTTTCCACCATCCCAATCCAACTGGCAGCATAGATCCCTGTGCTGAGCTTCTCTGTCCCCACTGCAGGGCTCAGGCATGGGAGGGTGATGCAGCTGGGCAGGACAGAGAGCATCGTGGGGGAGCACATCCAAACAAAGTCAACATTTATGGAATCAATGCCTCAGCATGCTTGGATGAACGCAAAGAAGCCCTTACCCACCTCAGAAGTCCTTGCTTTTCTGAAGCTTGCTGGTACAGGTTCTCTGTGCAAAGTCACCTGCTCCACTCTCACCTGGCTTCTCCAGCAAGGCAGCAGCAGCCCCTGCCTTCCCCTATGGATGAGTCCTACCTTCCCTCTGTGTGTTAGGACTGCCAAAGGGGCAGGCTGACTTGGTGGCTTGGGGCAAGACAGATACCACAGGGATCTGTCCATACCAGGACCAGCCTATACTGAGCTGAATCAGGTGGCTGCTGGTACAGCCCAAATGCCGGGGAGGAGCTGATGAGGCTGATATCTTAAGTGCCCTCAGCTTTGACACATCTGCAGCCTTTAAAAGCTGTCCTTGCCCCTAAGAACTGCTTGGTCTAGGAGGATCCTTTTTCTCTGACTCAGTGGAGAAGCAACCCCTAGTCACAGTGTGTCCTCTCCTGGTAAGCTGAAGCCACCCTTGGAGGCATGGTTAGGAGGGATGTGACAGGGTAACAAAAGGCTGATTTGGGGTACGGGGATAGGTGAGTACCAGCCTGATGTTGACCCAGACCCTGCATTGACATTGGGGACACAAGTAATTTACCTCATTTTCACTGGGGAAGGAATAGGCATGGCCTGGGGTGGAGGGAGATGCTGTATTGCTTTCTGCTGACAGTGTTAGTGTGGAGCAAAACTGGAGGTGAAGGAAAACATAGAGAAACTTGGTTGTTCCTAGAGTGGTTTTTCTTGTATGTTCAATTAGATACTGAAGACCCACAACTCTGCTGTGCAAAATAAATAAATAAATAAAGACAAATTGTTTTGGGTGTTAGAGTAATGCAAAAGCCCATTCCCTCTCCTGTCAAAAAGGAATAATAACTTGGTCTGTGAGTCAATGTCTACACTGAAATCACTGGCTGCCCCCTTTCCAATTTCTCCATTTATATTGATAAGGTTGGCAGCTGGATGGCTGCCAGTGTCTTGACAGTAAATGTGTATGAATGATATATGTACATACATAAAATTGTTACATGTTATAGATAAAGATGTTTCTTTAAGTGTAGGTGACAGGCAGTGGCTGTTAGTGCAGGCATATATGCATGTACATATATAAAGAAGGGAAGAGAGAAAAATTAATATAACACCAATTATCTGGGGTTTACCTTTTAAGCTAAGCTATTATAATACTTGAAAGTATGTGGTTAGAGAAGTAAAGAACAAAAGAAGAAAATAAAAATGTGTTGGGACTAAAAGAAATCTGATATTAGGAGATAACAGGAATCTACTGCTGGAATAAGGCCCACTACAGAGTGGGCATGATAAAATTGATGGTAGTGTTACTGAAAAGTCAAATATGTTCCAAAAATATTTCTGCTTGGTAACTAAAAAAAAACCAGGACACCATATTGCAAGTTTACAGAGCTAATGAGATATTTTTCATTCTAAACTGTAACTATGGTGGTTATTAAATTGCATTATTGAGTCAAATGCATTTAAATTAGAGATGCTGTGCAATGGGCTTCCAAGTGTTTTGGAGAAACTCCTGGTGAACTTGTGGCTTAATATGTACTGTAATAATGTGAAATACTGAGAGCTTCAGAGGACATGGAGAATGGAACACTGGGCCAAAACAAAGAACAGCACCAGATTGCTGAAGTTATTTTTCTGAACACTGATCCTACATAAAATAATAGGATAGCTGGTAAAAGATATAGCTAATAATTAATTGAGAATATAACTTTATTATAATAGTATATTATGGCCACTCAGCAGGCTTTTCTGAGTGTTCCTGGTAAACAATTGTAAATCAATAAAGATAACAACTGGAGTGACTTTCTTGGTTACCTCTCTCAATCGTGAACAGTATTGCATAGCTGGTGAAACAGGAGGATGGAGGACTGCATGGGGCCACTGTGAGCTCAGGCAACTCTGAAATAGAAATTAAATCCAGGGGTTCAGAGGAACATCCTGGAGCTTCAAAAGCCACAGATAATCCTCCAACATACTTTCATGTACTTAACTCCAAGTCTAAAATACCAAATGCTACAAAAAGCAATGTGTCAGAGGTAGAAAGCAGGAAAGGCTGTGAATGTTGTCAGTGTCATGGGCTCCTGCAGCAACAGGGTATTTGCCCAATAAAAATGGCCAGGTGGCCTTTGATAATGTAATGCCTTCTTACAGAAGAAGGTGAAAAATGTAAAGGCATCCCTATGATCCTTGACTTAAAGAAAGCCTCCTTCTTGATGCCAAACCTAGTGATCAGATTAATCCTGGCCTTGTGAACAAGATGTGTCTTCCCCTGCCAAATCCACCTATGCCTGTGGCTGCTTGCTGATGCTACAGAAGGGAAAAAAAAACAAAACAAAACAAAATGCAAGTTACACATCAAGTGGCAGAAACAGTAATTCTTCCTGATCCCCAAGACCACAGGATAATATATAGCCTCAGCATAACATACTAAAATTTCCTTGCATCCCCTGTTTAGATACACTAAGAAACTGTACACCCAACCCCTCATATCACAAGGGGCAATTTCCCTCTGTCTCCTGTCTGGAGGAGGAGGGCTGGCATAGGCTGTACAGAGTTGTCAGGGGTGAGGTGGCATGGGTTTGGATGCTGTTTGTCCTGCAGAAGTGCTGGAGAGATGGGAGCAACCACTGAAGGGGAGCCTGGGGCAGCTTACACTGGTGGGAGCTGTGCTGATGTCTGACAGCCCCAACCTGCAGTTGCGGTGTCCTTAGAGGGAGGCAGGATGACTCAGCCGGTGTCATGGTTGGTTTTACCAAGAAACGAAAGAGGGGCTTGAAAACCTTATTGATGTGTTTTGGGAGAGGAGCAGCTGGTTGCTGCTTGTTCATCATCCCGTTTTCTTTTTCCTTCTTGATCTTCAGCACAGCGATGCTCTGCAAAGCTGTCTGACTCACCATTTGTGAGTGGGGAAAGTGAAGCTTGCTGTGAGCCTAGGAAGTTTAATTTTCAGATTTTGATCAGGACTTGGTTTGTCAGAAAGGCTAGAAGCTGAACCTGGCCCATGGGGACAAATAGAGGTTGATAGCTGATGGGCATATGCCCTTCTCCCAAGTCCTCCACACACTGAGCAAGCTCTGCTGCAGGCTGCAAGAGTCATCGGGAATGCTGTTAAAACAGCCCAGTTCCTTTTTAAGTTGTAGGACTGTGGGGTTTTGGCATCATGTCAACTATTCTTGAGACAGTTTCCAATTATACTCCTTTTCTTTGGTTTTTTTTGTTTGTTTTTTTTTTTTTTTTAAATTTGTTGTTTTTCTCAGATAGTTAGTGTGCAAGTGTTCTCAGTTATGTGAAAAGGGTTCTTACAAGGCTTTTAAGTAAATACTCATCTGGATGGATTTGCACTGTATTCTTCTGCTTGTAGTTGAGTCATTGAAACTGTTAACTGTGGTGACAAAAAATGTTTGGTTCTGTGATTTTGTTTTTATCTGTGAAGGTGATGTCTAGTCTAGGGTTGAACATGGCACTCCTTACATTAACTGACACCCCATAATAACTATGAATCCTGTGCTTACTTGAGCCCTGGTAGCATGAGAGTGCTCAGAGATGAGCATGACAGCAAGGTCTCTGCTCATGAATGAGGCTGGTCCAGCAACTGAGATCCACATTCCTACTGCTCAAAATGAGGTTTGGTTATATCTAAGCAAGACCCGAGATTACACTTAGAAAATAAAAGGGTTTTTCCTAGAGAAGAAGCAGTTCATCCCCAACAGGATAGCTCTGCCTTAATGTCTCCAGAGAGGCATAGGAATCTCTGGTTTCACCCTGCAAGTGCTGCACCTGATGATCACTAGTCCCACACTTTGCTAATTCTCAGTCAGCTGAGGCTCCTGCCAGAGACACATGTGATTACTAGGGAGAATTTTCATGGAACTTGCACTATTGCAGTGGCATTTGTGCAAAGATGAAGCTACTCTGGTTCTCAGTGCAAGCACTTCACTCCCCACATCCTTGTACCCATGTGTTCATGCAATGTTTTTTTCTGCGCAGTATAGCAACTCTGAGCCCAGGAGATATCTTTTTATTCAAAACTGATCTGTCTTTGGGCTGTGCTGCAGGGCCCTTGTTGGGGGTGTAGAGTTTTTCTTCCTATTTTGCAGTACCTTTCAAGTCCTAGGGAAATGCAATGTTTTATGAGACACTGATTTTGCTACTGAAGCAAAATCCTTCCTGTCACTCACTTATGAGTCATGCTGTCACAACACTTCTTTGGACCCGACTTTTTTTATTCATTATTGATCATGGGAAATTGTTTCTAGAAGTGGGATGTAATTTATTTATTAGCAAGTCTTCCAGCAGAATGTGATTTGTGCCAAAGTCCTTTTCCCTGAATTGTGCTTTGGCACAATTGATAAGACTCTGGAAGTAGGACAGCTTTGCTGAAGAGTCGTTCTTAACATCCCAAATACACTGTTGTAAATGTGGCTATACCATCCCTTCTGTGCTTCATTTCTCCTGGTGCCAGAGGCTCCCAATATCTCCCTTTTAAAATCTAAGCTGTCTCCCTCCACCATTGGTGGCAACCAGGTAGGGCCTGAAGCATATTAGATCCACTCATATCATAATCATATCAATATTATTACCCTTGATAAACTCATAGGAAGTATTTTAGGGAGAAGTATTTATTGAAGGAATTGAGCAAATGAAATTATATATGCATAGTAAAAGCTATTTGCTAGCCAATAAATAGATATATATTTTTTAAGTACAGAGTCTGGTATGTTATTGTGTTTGTCAGAACTATCCCTGATTTTAGGATTCAAAATATTTTTGTATATCACTGTTGTCATCTTCCCCATGAAGTGAGGGTCAGTGGGTTGAGGGGAGAAATAGGATTTGAATACTCCCAGTCAACTAATATTCACTGACATTCACTGCTCTGAGAGCATCCACAAGAGCCTATTCCAGCTGCAGACATATTACGAGCTCCAAAGATAATCTGTGTAGAAGGGGAAAAGCTCCTAAAACTGGTGATATAATCTGTAACACCAGAAAAGCTTTCTTAGTCTAGCCTTGATAATTTTTTTTTTTTTTTACATAGGGGAATGCCATCTCTTTAATTTCCTCTGCTCTCCCTCTCTTATGATTTACTTTTTTTACACATAAAAGTCTGAAATGTCTTTTTACAATTCTGCTACTATTGTACCCAGGATTTTAGTGGGAACATTTGAAAAATAAATACTAGCCAAGAAGCACATTCTTTTTTATTATAGCTATTCTCTCTGCATATGCAATGGTGAATTAACTCTATTTCTGCAAGTCTCTTGATTTTTTTTTTTATTATTTTTTTTTACTCTGTATCAGTGGAGAGAAGCTAAGGCCATAAAGCTTGTTTGGTCCTGTAGACATTTGTGTTCTTAAATATGTAAAGATACCCCAGTGGGTTTCTCCCCCAATGGAGCCCATACTGTTCTATTTTTTTGTGCAAGTCTATCATAGTGCATGTATTGCTAGTAATTTCCATTTTGTTTAATACTCTTTAAAAGCTGAAAATCTCTCCAAATCTGTTTCTCTTCCTATTTCTGAGGCTGCCTGTTATTGTTGCAGAGTTATAGCATGACACTGCCTGAATATAGGCAATTTTCTCCTGCAAACATGTTATCATTATTCTGTCAATACATTTATTGCTTCAGAACCTCTGGGGCAGTAGTTGCTTTGCTTTAGTGAACACTAGAGATAGCAGGCACTTGCTAGTCTTAAAGCTTTGAAATAGGTGCCCTGGTCCATATTACACTGGGGCTTTTTGGCAAAACCTCTATCTACCTAACAAACATTTTTTCCTTCCTTGGGCTTTTTGACCTGATCCTAATATATCCCTGGGTTTATAGTGGTGGGATGCTTGTGGATGTACAGGCTTGATCTCCATGCCTTGTTTATTGAGTTACTTTTATGGTAGCTTATATCCTTCTGTCTTAATCTCATTTTATGTCTTTTTTTTTCCTCTCCCAGTCTTTATAGTGGTAGCTGTCTCTGATATTTAAATGCCCACATACATGATGTGTAGATATTAAGAGTAATATTTTTATCTCATCCATTTAGTAAAGCAAGCCATACCCGGCACTTACAGGTAAATCTGCATGACGTGATGCTCACATTGCATGGTCTTTTCTTCAGTGGTCACAATAGTAATAAATAGGTTTATTACTATTGTCAGAGACATATGTTTTAAGGCCAGCGGGGCCTTTATGATTATTTGGTTGGAGATTATGGATTGCTCAGAGCAGAATTCAAAGCACTGAGTCAAACTTAATAATGTGGAGGGGAGGATGCATGATCTGAATACATTACTTGGGGAGACACAGCCCTTATGTAGGTGTCACTTGAGTGTGGTGTGCAAGCATGTGCTTGGGTTTAGTTGTGTGAGCAGCCTTCACTCAAAGGCCACAGTGCTTTCCTAAATCAGGTCTCCCAGACTGGAGGTGATGATTTTCCATGTGCTCAGAGTCTTCTCTGCACAATGAAAAAGTTGCATATTATTTACAGTTTGTATTCTTGCAGCAGCTAGACCTTGGAATGACAGCGTCTGTCAGAAAGCTGGCTAAAGTCTCTTAAGTATTACATGAATCACTGCATTCTTATGGTCCTGAAGACTTTTTATTTTTCTGAAGGAACCACTGTTCCTAGAGACGCCATCTCAAAATGACATGTCTCCCCCAGAAAAGCACATTCCTCAAGGGGTCTTTAGAGCCACTCTGCTGTACTTAGGCCCCACTGAGTTGCACGGCTGATTATGATGCTCTGCAAAGAGTTGTTTCACAACTATGATTTTCCAATTACTTAAATCACCTGGAACTGAGAACTAAACCAGGGTTCCCTGTTATTTTTTTTTCTATTTGTTTTGAGTGGAGCCTTTAATTCCATTTTGCTTCCTCCAGAGAGCACTTGTCTAATGTCTAGTCTCAACACCTGGTGGAGATGGGCAGTCCCACCCACTCTTCTATTGCAGATGGGCTTCAATTTAAATTGAGGACATCTAACTGCAGGTATCTACATGAGAGCTAGGTATCTGAACTGCTGTTAAAATGACCACAGTAGGATTCTTTGGGCACACAGCCACATCAGGAAGCTAAATTTCAGTGTGTTAAGCTCCAGCTCGAACACATCCTTTCTACGTGGGCTGTATTTCTCCTGCTGAAACCAAGTGAAAGAGGGATGCTTTCCTTGGCACCTGGCAGACCAGCTCTTTTGGGAGGTCACAGCTGGAGGATTAGTAGAGTGACCCAAAGGCACTGCTATACAGACAGTCACAGCAAACAGGAGCACCTCTGCCCAACACAAGCTATTGTTACAGACCCTGAGTCTCCTGGAGCTTTGAGATAGATCTGCCCAAACCTCCACATTATTGCTAGGGCCCAAAGAAGACCCAACCTAAACATTCGACAGAAACTACACTGAAAGTGATTAAAAGTAAGCTGATCAGACAGAACATTTAAAAGCTTATCAATAGCTCTTCCCCTACTCAGGATGTCTTTGCAGGCAGATCCTTGCTTCCAGATTTGATTTAGGCAAGTGATTGACTGATTTCAGGGTTGCAGCAAACTCCGTGCAGCCATTTCTCACCCCAGGAGATCTTCCCTTTCCACTTTCACCTAGGCCTGGCTCTTTGATCCCTGTCCCTTACTGTGGGCCCTATGACACTGCCTGGGTTGCATGTTCCTGGCTCTACCAGCCCAACCTTGATGCCACTCATCCTGTCCTTCCCAGCACCTTTTGCCTGGAGCAGGCTCAGCAGCAATTTGCCTTCACTCCATGGTATCCCGCCTGATCCAAACTTCTTTCAGGCAGGGAAGACAATAATGTAAATGTGTCTTCCCCACCCAAAATGCTTCATACAGGTCCTGGTGATAGCAGTGGGTAGGGGGGTGTGCAGTTGGGTAAATTCCCATGACAACTATAAATTGTCTTTAGCAGGTAGGGGGACAAGACTGGATAAGGATTTAGTACATAGCAGTTCAGATCTTTTTGAGAAAGGGAGCCTAATTATCTGAGGAATTTCATAATTACCAGCCCTTTTATAGTATACACTCATAAAAGGCAGTTGGAAGTTCGAATTACCTATCCAGAGCAGTTCACCATATTGTTGCTACTGTAAGAACAATATGTTATAAACCACATATCAGTTAAGTTGCTTTAATTAACCAATTATCTATTCAAAGTTTCTTGTAGCTCTCTATCTCTGTTCTTTAGCTACAGTGCAATATGTAAATTGGAGTAAATTAAAGCACTTTATTAGGCAAAATAGAATTAACAAAGAAAAGAAGTTACAGCAAACAAAGCACAGGCCACCTGACCATGCTTGCAACATATAAAATGATAACTTTAACTCTAGCTGTTAAAACAGTTGAAGCATAATTAATTAAATCCATTGATCCAAGTCATCCTACAGTTGCATTACCAGAGTAAGCTGTACCTGCAGTTTGCTGGTGGGGCAGATGACTTCTGGAAGAGTGCAGAGCCCTCACCAGCACCATATAGGCTTATTTTTTTCTGCAGGAGACCATCTGTACCTACACACCCTGTCCCACATCAGACTTATGCTGGAAGCAGGACCAGGACTGATGGGACTCTGGGCTGTGCAGCCAGTTTGTATCAAAGTGCCCTTAAAGCCATGTTCTCTCCCCAGTGGGACCTAATCTGCAAGTCTTTCAAAACACATGTAATATAGCACTCCATACAAGACCCAGCAGCTGCTGTGTGCTCTCAAACCACAGCTGGAGAATTCCCCTATCTCTTCCCTCCACACTTTCTGAAATAACCCTGTTATCAGAGCACTCAATTGGGGCACAGAGCAAATGAGTGCTTGCCTGAGGGCAGAAACACATACTCTACCTCCAGGCAGTTTGTTATTCCCTGGATGAGCTGTTTAGCAGCAGGCTTGCAAGCAGTGCTTAATAAAGCACCTAAAATCAGAATGGACAGACAAGACTGAATAGGGTTGCCTCTCTCCAGGGCTTTCCTCCTGGTTTGGGGACCTTGTGGGATAACCTGTCAGGGGCCAGGATCTCTTGGGCACATCATGGTGGTTCAGCTTTTTCATACCATGCCTGCTGTGTCGAGACAGGCAGTGGCTTTCCATGAAAGCAGGTTTTTGCCACCGAGAACAACATGTGTGCTGAGCAGGCAAAAACTATTAACAGATAAAACCAGGCAAATTGAGGATATGATTGCTGGCAGGCTTCATGTTCACAGGTTGTTCTTTGCATCAGAGTTGTTCCTGCACAGCAGCAGTTCCTCTCCTTGTGAATCGAGGAGTGCGTTAAAAACTGAAGTCCCTTGCAAGATTTTAACTAACGTATGTGCTTTTAGAGAATTATGTGGACACAAAGAGTTGTCTTGTCACTTGGGTAAACAAGACACAACTATCAGGCTTGGTTTGGGGCTTATCAATTGGAGCCAGCATGAAAGTGAGTTCTCCAGCTCCAGCTCACGGTTGCAATGACTGGTTTCTCAAGATAAACTAAGAGTGCATTCAAGTACTTTTCTCTCAAAGTGATATGAAAGTCACATTGTTACTCCACATCTTACGAGCCGGTTCCCTAAATAGGATTTCAGAGAAACAAAGTTAATGGGATGCTCATCTTGGATGCAATTTGAGGCATTACCAGATGGATTGATGGCCACTACCTCTTACTGCTCCCCCCTCCCTCAGCTTTCATCCGGATGCTTTGTGCTCCAGGGAGAGGAGTGTTGAACAAAGCACATGTGCTTTATTCAGTCTCTTATGGGCAATGCTTGTTGTGTTCCTCTTCTTGGCAAAGCTGGCACTTGCTAATCAGAAAGTGATCAGATCTATGGGTAAAAATTAGGAGATGCCCACCTGGAGCACACCTTCCCTTGGAACTTCCCAGGAAGGAAACAAAGCATATTCTGTATTTTGGCTGCTCCCTATTTCTGCGAACATAAAAGGAGATGTGTCCTACCAATTTGGGTAAGACAGCTCCAGCCTTCTCTGACCTCTGAACAATTGTACAGCTACAAGTTATCCTGTGGCCTCTGTTAATTGAGGCACCAACCAATAATGATTTGTGCAAGGTGCAGACTTGATGACCTGTTCAATGGGAGGCCACCCCAAGCCACCCTCAGACATCCTTCTCTAGCATGTTCAGACATCTGTACTGGACAGAGATCTCAATTTCAAAGCTGTAACAAGGCCCGCGATGATTCTCTTCCTGCTCATGGGCAAGCCACTGATGGCAGGGAGCCAGAAGCCACGTCTGCCCCATTGCCCCTTCGCCTTACCTCCACCCACCTGTTAGACCCAAAATGTCATTACAGGTAAAACGGGAACACCACTTCTGTGGAGCTATGGATTTATTGTTAGCCTAATTACAGTCTTAACAGCCTAACCAAAATATAACAACAGATTTGTTGCAGAAGGTTTAATCCAGTCCCTGTTCTAACTTTTAAATGTGATAGGTACTGAGATTTTAAAGGTGTAAGGACACTAAGGGAACTGGCTTTTGTCTGAAGTTCTTCTGCCTTTCGGCCTTGAGTTTCCAGCATTAGTAGATGCTCTTTGGGGACCAAGCTTAACTGATAAGAGATAATTGTGAAATCTGAAAGGGCTCCCTTATGTCTCTGCTCTTCCACTCCTGCTTTAAATGGTTGCAAGAGAGTTTAGCTCTGGCTATGCACTGCACAGAAATTTTCATGGACTCCCTGATTATAGTTCTGGAAAGGCCCATTAAATTACATAGTCTGTTCTTCAGAGTAAGGGCTGCTATCTGCTTGGGATTACAAAAACTTAAAAAGCCTGAAAAGTGTTACAGAAAGCAGTGTTTGCAGCTATTTCAAAGCAGAGGGGTGAGAGCTTGTTTTAATAATATATTGCAAGTGATCACACTACCCAAGCATCTGCTAACTGGCCTCAATTTTAGGTAAAAAATAATGGACTTCTTTCCAGGCAGAAGTGCATGTTTATAACTTCAGGCAATAATTAGAGGCTGGTGATTCAAGGTACTGCAAAAGGAATGGGGAGTGGGGAAATGGGAACCTGTGGGGAAAAAGAGCTGAAAACTACTCAACTACTTGTTCTAGGATAAATTTAACCTTCCTGAAATTTATCCAGGCTGAGCTTTTCTCTCTTCTAGAGTGACACAGTAGGGCTCTCTTAAGCCAGTATCTGTTCTCCATGATTCACCTCCCCCTGGTCCCACCAAATGCTCCTGTGTCTGGGAAGCACCTGCAGGATGAGCAAGCCTGTTGGGCAGCAGCTCACCTTGTGTTGACATTGCCTTGGTCTCCTTGGCAGCTGAAAGAAGTGGGAGCACCCAGGGATCCCCACGCAACCCCTCTCTGCCCTCTCCTTTAGAAAAAGCTGGGTCATGTCCCCATCACCTTTGGCTTAATCTCCATCAAGTATAACAGGAATGCAGGAGATTCCTCTGATGGAGCCCCAACATCTTGTTGGGGCTATCTCCACATTTTCTCATGTGCAGCACTCAATCCCCAGATATAAGATTGATACAGACCACTCTCAGGCTGTTCCTGTGTGCCAGACACTTTAATCCTTCCCTTATGTACTACAAGAACATGTTCACAAGTTTCATACAAACTTTTAATAGCTGATCCAAACAGGTGGGAAGCAAGGTTTCTGAACAAGCAGCAGGGCTTGACCAGTGCTATTAAATAGTGATTTTATCCATGTTCACACCAGTCTTGGATGAGGAAATGGAAAATGCATAGCATAAAACAGATTTTTTTTTTTTTTCTTTTTACAGGAGCTTTAGATTAAATAAGTTTGTAGTAGCTGGTAGGATAAATTAGATAGGAGCTGGTGAGAGATAGCAGGGAGTATTAGTGGGCACTTTTAGCAATAATGTAGAGCAGGTCTGAGGTGAGAATTGTTACCCAATAAGCTGGGGGGACCTAGACTCAAAGGGAGCAGAGCTGATGCTAGCTTTGGGGAAGCACTAGTCTAATGATCTCTTTTCTACAACAGCAGTGGTGGTCACCATCTGTTTTGCATATCACTGTGTGATTGGTAACATCCACTGTTTCTCTCTGCCACTGGAAATTCCCTTTTTCTTGACTTTTTTCTGGGGATGTGGAGCAATCTGGCAAAATCTTGGTAAATTTGTGAAGAAATCCAGGAGAGAACATTAATTCTGTATTTATCTTCTTCATCAGATCAGTGCCCTTTAAGTATGCTCATAAACTCATTTTGCTCTTGCAATTCTTTGCAATATCTACAGAGAGGTACTTAGGCAGAACCATTTCTTTTTCCTGTGCACTTCTCCATTGCACTGTTATCTTTTGCACATTAAAAAAGTGTTTGTCCCTCATTTCTCTTTGTATTTCACCTTCACGCTTTGAAGAAATTTCTTCAGTCCTCTCTTTGCTAAAGAATATTCTTGTTTGGGGAACACAGTTTTCACTAATACTGCAGATGCGCAGACCCTTTGCAGTACCTATCACTTTTCTTTTGCTGCCCTTCCTTGATCTGGTTAGTTAGACCAGACAAGTCGCTCTAGGTTGTCTATTAACTCCTCAAGCTCCTTTTGGGCTGATCAAATGCAACTATAAGCCGCTGTCTCCCTGCCGCACAGTTTTTCTTCAAGGAAAGTGTGCCTTTCACAAACAGTGTTTTTGCTTTGACTGTAACATCTGTGACAACATACAGGCTTTATGTGGCCTTGTGCAAAGGGATCTACTTATCTGGTATTGTAGTTCTTTTTTTAAAGTGCTAAAATACACCCGACAAGATCCAGAGTATGCTTGTATGGACAGCTAATTTGAGCTTTATAGTGCCTAACAGTTGTTTACTGAGTGCTGGCAGGGTGATTCAATGTGCTGAAGTTGGGTGATGATGACTAACCCAGAAAGCCATAGTGTCTACTCCAGTGCTGAGCTTGCTCACCATTTTGATCAAAACTGCTGCACAGAAGGGTTGGACAATACCTTGTATCTTGCTGAAAAGCTATTCACTCTTTGGCAGGTTGATTTCTGTTGATTTCTTTTAGATAGGAAGTGTCCAAACAGCTCAGCACAGGCTCAAACCAATGCTGGAGCTGTAGAGAAGAGGGAGCCAGATCATGCTGGTAGTCAGGTAGGTGACAAAATGAATTGTGTCCATCAGTACAAATCAACTGAAGAGAAGGTAATAGTGGCATTGCTTCTTTACACCTAGCAACCTTCACATAAGTCTTCTTCCAGTGGCAAACCTTGGTTAATCAGCCTTATGACCCCAAGGGATTTTCAGTCCATAATTCCCATAACTAATAATTCTGCAAAGACATGTCCCCATGCTTTTTGTTTGGGAGTCCTCTGCACAACACAGGCACAGCCCAAGAATAAAAGTAACACTGTGGTTTTACCAGCGCCCATGGCTTCTGTGTTTGCACTGGTGGACCCTCTAGCTCTCATGCCTCTGGTCCTCCTGGAATGCGGTCACAGTGGTGACAGGACAACAAGGTCCCCCTGGCAGAGTCTGAACACAGATACTCTTGTCTGGGTCAATTTTCAGTGCAGCAGTTTTGCAGTTAACAACTAGGAAACTTGATGTATCAAGGGTGTTGGGGAGGTGCTAGTTTGTTTAGGCATCCATGAAAAATATGACCAAAGAGTGGTGTGGCCACTTGCCCTGATAGCCCTTTGCTTTCAGCAGAGGATCTGCCCTTTCTGAAGGGGAGGAGCACAGAAAGTCCAGGTGATAGAGAGCAATGAGGTTTGTAGGTAGCAACACAGCTATGCCTTGATATCAAACCATTAGGTTTTTACCTCTCTGAGGGTATTACTTCAGCTGGGGCTGCAGGAGGCCACCTCAAAGCTTTCTGTATCTGGGTATTAATGTGGGATTCCCAAAGCCCAAGCAACTCTCATCTCCTGGGGCATGATGGCCATGACACCAGCCTCTTTCTTTCCATGGCACTTATCTCTGCAGGCTGCCCTGACAAACTGGAGGACAGAAGCTATTTTGGGTGGTGAAAGGCTGGCTTGACACATTCCTGCAGAGAGCCTCCCCCAGTGCTCATTGAACTCGGGTGAGCTGTCGGAGACAAGCCCACTAATTAGCAAAGATCCTCATGCTGCAGCTGGGAGTGGAAAGGGTGCCTCCATGCAGCTCTGTACACAGCAATGACAGCTTTGGCTTTGCTATTCTGTCCTGGCTTGTTTTTACTGAAACTTTGCGTGGATGTGGAAAATGCACAATTAGAAGCTGTTGTGTGATTGATTTCTGGGCGCAGGGGCCTTCACTCCTTGCCTGGAAGGTCTGGCAGGTATTATTTAAAGAGCTAATGAATGTTAATGGGCACATTATTTGCAAATCTTGAAGTGGAATATTAGATCAGGGCTCCCGTGTGTCATGGTAATCAGCTTTCCCTCTCTTGCTCTGGCTCGGGGGGGAAACACCCTGCAGTTGCTTTGTTGTACGCTTTTCAGATTAATACCTTTTTTCCAATCCAGCAGCTTTTCTCTGGGTGTTTTAGTCAAAGAAGCAGATGGCTCACATGCTGGTATGTGATGCCTGACCAAAGGGATTGTCCTGCTCAAAACCACCCTGCGGGAGCACAGAGCAAGTTTTCCTGCCTTGTCTTCTCCTGAGGGTAAGAAAAAAGTGCTTGGAAGGAGGCAGGGATGGGCTGGCTTGCCCACACCACAGCAGCACACCTGTGATGGAGGCCAAGGGCAGGGATAGGTAGGCAGTATCTCTTCTGCTCAGTGCCTGGCACAGCCCATGTGAACCCTCCTCTGGACGGGGACTGTCTGCGGGAACCCCAAGGTCCAGCCATAGGAGCAGCTTGCATGGTGAGCATCTTGCTGGCCTCCCTGCTGCTGTTCCAAGCTGCCTTTCCTCCAGTGCTTCCCAAGTTCATCTTGTGTCTGCCACCACTGTTGACCACCCCAGTACTTTCCTGCACCTCCACCCCTTGCCCTCAGTGCTCTCCAGTATGCCCATGTCCATCTAGAGCCATTTGCCAGCTGACATGAGGGCCAGTCCAGTCCTCTGTCCAGGTTGGTGGCCCACCAGCCTATATCCTCCTAGGTAGTGAGATGTTGCTGAATGTCACAGGTAAGGTTTGAATCTTCCCCACTGTGCTTTCAATGAGAACACAAACAAAGGTTCATCTTCTGACTTTCACACAACTCCTAGAAATGTGTTGATCAAAGCCCTTCTCAGCTGTGGCTTTGAGAGCCCCAACAGCTCAAAATGCCTGGCAGGCCACTGAATAGCACCCATATTGTTTCCTTTAGGAAGCCAAACTAAAAGAAAGGAAGAAATCACAGATGACTTTCCAAAGGCCTTTGCTGGAGACTTTCCTAAACATTTGACTAAGAAAAGAAACTGATGCACAGTGAAAAGTACTACTCTGTTGTGCATCAGGAGGTGTTCAAGGTAGGGTGTTGCTCCATAGCATCCAAAGTGAGCCACAAAAGCAGTGAGTTGTGAGGTTGGACAACTTCTGGGTGACACAAAATTGTGATTTAGGTGTTATAATTGCTGAGTGTCACTGCACATGTAGAGGACCCAAGCAAGATGAGCAGCACCAAGGAGCTGTGCTGTGGGAGATGGCTGCTGCCCCAGGTGCAATGCAAGTGAACAATGGAGGAAGGCAGGCAGTATGCTGCCACAATAAATCAGCATAATGATGAAAGTAGACACATAACTTAGCTATATATTTCCAGTATCCTTCTTGGTGAATCAGGAGGGTTTCTGCCTAAGAAGGGGAAAAGTTTTCTACTCTGTAGTAATTTGCTCTGTTGCCTCCAGACTTCTCAGCTCATCTTCCATTCTCCTTAGCTCATCAGTGCCAACCTACTTTGTATTGACAGCAATTCAAGTGTTAACAGCTGCTGTCCACGTTAATCAAAAAGAAGCTTAATACAAATATATGATTACTGTATGAGCATTGTATAAATGATACTTGGTTGTGTCTTAAGCTAGAATAACAATATACACTTTTATCCAATCCTGATACATTTATAAATATATTTAAATGGATATAAATATTTATAAATAGTTTCTGTAATCTTCTGTAATTAGGCTTTAAGCTCTGTGACAGACAGCATCTGTTTGATCTGCGTGCGTTCTCGGTATGTGTGTGTGTCAGGTTTCTCTAATAAAAGTGTGGGAGCTGGGCAGATGCCTCTGAAGGGAGCCAACATACCTTGCTCCTTCCCTTGGGAGAAGGCAGTCCAGACCTGGACCAGCCTCCTGGATGCAGGAGGAAGAGGTGGTGAGGAAAAGCCAAGCTGGGAGTCTGCAGCCTGGGCTCAGAGGCCATGGAGGGGATCAGAAGGTGAAGGAAGGATAAACAACCCAGGGCCCAGGGGGCTGATGCCACAGCTGCTGCAGCTCTGCGAGTTACTGTCAGCTGGAAGTGGCTCTGGGAGGAAGGACCAGTTGGCAAGAATGTGGTGGGTGGGGAAGCTGTTCATAAACTTTTTTTTATTACTACTCATAACTCTCTTTATTTCTACTCTGTTTGACTTGGTTGCTTTGAGCTATCTTCATTTTGGAAGAAAAGAAAGTATCCTAACATAGTCAAACAAAACTGGCCCTTTTTTCTCTAAAAGCCTTTTGGGGATGCTCTCTACACAGAGGAAATCAGGTAGATTTTTCTCAGGACTATAAGCACCTGCGCACTCCTTGGGACCAACTGAAGAGCATGGTGGCAGACAGGCAGTGCAATCCATGGCCACACAATGCCACCAGGAACTCCCACAGGTACATCCCCTGCACTCAGGTCCCAAAGCATCTGCTGGGACAGAGCTGGATGCATGTCTGGACTGCTCTGTGCTCATCCTTTTACAGCTCAGGACAGGTTGATATTGTTCAGGTGGCTCCTGGCTATTCAGGCAACACCTTATAGTAGCACAAAGCAAGCAAAGGAGGCTGCTTAGACTGTCCCACATAAGGATCACATAGGGGCTCCGGTAGGACAGAGGACGTCTGCTTGGTGTGAAGGTGGTGTGGTGGGTCTGTTTAGTGAGAGAAACAGAAATAGGCACAGCAAAAGTTTTACTGGGCACATTCTTTTTTTGCTGGAGAACCCTTTTTGGGGATGATGATGCAGACCACACTCTAAGGAGATGCTACTAAATGGTCCCATGCTTAGTGGGCACGAGTGAGATGGGGAGGAGAGGGAGAGGCAGAATTTGCCTGGTCCGGTTCAGATGAGTGCTCTGCAGGGTGCTCATGTGCAAGGCTTTGATCCCTGGAACTCGGAGGCTGTGCTGGAAAGATGACCCTGGCTCCCATGGGTACGACTTTGTGTTCTCCCAGTATGCACGTGCTTTGGAGACAGTGGATGCCCCCCCTGCCCTTGGCCTGTTTGTCCAACCAGCCTAACTGTGCACCTACTATTGGTGCATGAGAAGAGCATGTTTAGCCTATGGTCATCGGGAAAAAAATTCTTTTTGGGGAGATGGAGGGACCTTTGCTGTCACCCAGGCTGAAGAAGAGGACATGGAGGAGGATGGGGAGGTTTGTACATGTGAGGCAGAGTACTGGGATGGGAGGAAAAGAGAAAGTGGGGCAGATCAGAACAAAGCCAGACCGAAGCAGGAGCCTGAGGCTGTGTAGGAGTGTGAGACCCACCCAGCAGAGCTGGACTGGCTGTACCAAAACACTGGGGTGGGAGGAAACCCTTAGGAATAGGGACTGACCAGGCTCTGGCTTTCCATTTTTAGTCCTGCCCTCAAGCAGGGGCACTATGATGCTCTGTGGTTGGTGATTGTCTTTTCCAATTTACGTGTTTAAAAATGCAGGAAAACAGACTGAAAAGAAAAATCAAATTGCAAACTGAAAAGTTGCAGAATGATCTTTGCTTTGCAGCTCTGACTTGGGCCCTGGCTGTGTATCTTTAATCTTGCAAAAGTCTTTAATCAGAAGAAAATCTGGCTTATCCCTAAAGCCCAGGGTCTGAGTCTGTGCAATGCAAACAGAATCCTCTGGAGCCTCCAGGAGGAGATTGCACAGAGACAAGCAAAGACACAGCTGTAGCTATACAACGAGACAAGCACGTCACTGCACAGTAACAACCAGGTATGCCATCCAACGGGAGCCACGTTTGGTGGCATTTAAGGCTCTGGATGCAGTAGTGATGCTCAAGACATGAAGGGGAAGATATGAAATTGTGACAGCTGCAAATGAATAAGCAGGCTGTGTATTTTAAAAGGGAAAATTAAAAATCCTGGGAAATGTTGTCCATATCCACCTGGAGTGAAACTTGCAGGTACTTGTGAGCCTGGATTTATTTAGGGGTGATATCGAGGATTTGCAGGGGTTTGGTTTTTTTAGAAATGGGGTAATGTGGCTTGCTGTCAGTTTGCTAAGAGATCACACAAAGCAAGTAGAAAACATGAGAAACCTGCGGAGCCTGTGCAGCTGCTATGCTCCCTGTGATACAAGCAAAGTCAAAGCAACCAGCGCTGCTTTTACGTTTAAAGCTAAGTGTATTCTACTTCAGACCTTGCTGGGACAAATCTTTTTGGCATGAACAAGGCTTTCCCCACTGTCTTAATGGAAAGCAGACTTGCTTTACAAATGTTTTCAGGCAGAGCTAGCCAGGGTAGACAGCGGATCCTGCCGGCTGTCCTCGGAGAAGCGCCTGCTGCCTGCGCCACCCAGTTTCTGCGGCTGTGTTTCCCTTTCCTCCTCTTCTCCCTTGCTGAATGTTCCTGGCAGTTTCTAGCTGTGATAAGAAGCTCAGAAGAAATGATGAGACCTGGAAATAATCCTGCTTTCAACCTAAAACATGGGAGAGGGAAAGATACTTAGATTTTCACAATCTTCCCTCCTGCCAACTCACGCTCCTGGCTCCTCTACAGCAGGTGGGATGTGAGGGGGCAGAGCAGCCTTTGCAGACAATATTTCTGGTCACAGAGTATGATGGCAAGTTGCAGTCCTAAAAGAAACCCCCAAAACCCTTAACATCCTTTATAAAGTTGCTTTTTGTTTGTTTGTGTTTTAAATTATAGCCCTGGTTTAAATTTCGTGAACTGAGAAGTGGGGAGGAGGTGTTGGTTTTTTAATTTAGAAAATGTCAAAAATACATTTGGACAATTTTAAATTACATTTTCTACTCGGGTACAACCTGAGGCTTTTAACTGCTTTTTAACATCGTCTCATTTATCTGGAATAATACTTATTTCAACAAAAAATACAAAGTTGGTCTGGTGAGAGAGCCTAGCTTACAAATAGGCTCAGGCTCTTGAAGTGCCCAATGCAATGCAGTGGCATGAGACTTTGCAGCCAGCTCTCAGCAAAAGCTACAGGCCAGGACATGTCACTGCTCAGCTGGTCAGGGGCTGCAGGAGAGTAGCAGCGTGCAGGCACCTGCACAAGTTCAGGTTGCCACAAAAGAGGTCCCAGCCCAAGACCCATGGCTGAAGAAGAGGAAAGACCTGGGCCAGGATGACTTCATAGACTTCCTACAGAGAGGTGAGACCACCTCAGAGCATTTAGGTAGCTGTTTCAGGAGAGGTTGGAGTAGTGCCTGGTCATCCCAAACTCCCACTGCTCTCTACTGCTGCCTTCTGTGTGATGGGGTGGTGCTTATGGGAGGTAACTCTGCTGGGCTCATCCATGTAAGCTGCTCTCTGACTCCATGCCTGTGAACCTGGGCTCATTTCCAACAGCTCAGCTCACCATTGGGGTTTTGCTGGCTACCAGGATCAACACAGCTGGCAACAGGAACCATGTCTGCCCCCGACATTGCCCTCTTGCACCCTGCATCCCCTCCTGTTTCCCCACCTTCCCACCCTGTTTTCCTACTCCTGTTTTCTGTGCTAGAAAGAAACACAGTCCAAAGGCAAAGGTATGCAGGGATCCATCAATTTCCATGCTGCCCTTTGCAGCGCTGCTGTCTGGAAAGCTGGTGTGTAATTGAACAAGAGGCTGGCACTTGTACCGATGGGAAGCTTCATTGCACCATTAATATCAGCCAGGGGGCTTGGTACCAGCTGGAGGTGGAAGGAAAGCACCAGATGGCTTAACTATCTCCGTGCCACTTCCCCTAGCTTCTGTCTCCTATCCCACTACACACAAGGGGAGGGAGAGATTTCTCTTGGAAATGCTGTGGGGGAGGAGTTGGGAAAACAGGCAGGTCTGAACACACTGGGGGTTTTTGCACACTGGCTGTGCCAGGAGCAGAGGAATCAATGTGTGTCTGCCCTCAAGAGCTCCCAGACTACACAAGGATCAGTATGAAGGGACAGAGGTAGCGGTCAGGAGGACCTTTACACCTAGGTGACCAGTGTGTCATGAGAGGAGTGATTGTAGGACAGGACCAGGGAGGCTGAGTACTCAGCTGTGGGGATGCAGAGACACAAGGGCTTGGAAAGAAAGTCATGGGGTTGGCTTAATGAGCATGAGAGATTGTCTGAATCTTGCCCAGATATATGCCTTGGGGAGAAAGCTGCACAGGACGCAGCTGGGCACATGTCCTGCCATTTGGGTCAGACAGAAGGGACAGATAACCGAGCCAGGGCACGTTGGGGCAGAGGTCTTCCCTAGAGGGATTACCCCAGTTCTCAGGATTGGGGCACATCTTCAGGAGTTGAAGTGAAACACCACAAATGTCGAAGTAGCCTTCTTCCTTTAGGAAGAAGGTGTGAGGTTTTGGAGGGGTTTGGCAGCCCTCTTAAAATTTGTAATTAGTAATATAAGCTTTCCATCACTAGAGTGAAGCATATTAATTTTTATTGTTTTCTCCTATAGATTTATTTGGTATCACATATGAACCCAGGTAAAGCTGTAGGATCATAGACATGCACGTCTTTAGGAGCAACAGCTCCACCTGAAGTGGGCAACTCTCCCAGACCTTTATTTTGGGAAAGGGATATTCTGCATGTCCCTTTTGTCCAGCTAAGAAGGTCAGTGTGGAACACTACTGAGTTTTTTATCCCAGCCCATGGGTTTTCTGTGAATATCAGAGGGACAGGGTAAACTTCATAGTGCCCACAGACTCTGAACCATGAGATCGTTGCCATAACAGGCATGTCAGACCGGGACAGAAAGAACATGCACCAGTGAGGCAAGTGGAGGAGTGGGCTGGATATTAATTAGTGCAGAATAAGACAATGAACAATAAATGTTAGAAACTAATGGACACCCTGTGGGTTTAAATTCAATGCCAATGCAAAAGGTTGAGGCTACATCATCACCCAAATGACCAGATGACTCTTAACCATAACAGCCATAAGGAAGATGGGGGGACAAGGGGGTGGAAATCAGCCCAATACTGGGGAGACTTCAAATACTCCCACAGAGAAATGGATAGATCATAGAATAGAATCATAGAATTGTTAAGGTTGGAAAAGACCTCTGAGATCATCTAGTCCAACCATCAACCCCTCCCCCACCCAAAAAAAACCCAAACCAAAAGACCACCACAAAAAAACAAACAAAATAAACCAAACCCACAAAACAAACAACAAACAAACAAAAAAAA